>CAEGAE010001423.1:0-71903 GCA_903067095.1 Girardinus metallicus
TTTTTTTGACTTTCCTGGAAAAGTAGCGACCACTTATTAATAATCGCAAAATAAACATCCAAGCCTGAAAACATACTAGTATGGACTCAATGTGCTGTTGTTTGAGTGGCTTCTGGCGTTGAATCCTGAAACATACAGTAGCGTTGTCGTCAGTTGTTACTGCAACGAGTCTGTATGTAGCGCAGCCGACGCAGGAAGCAAGAAAAAAGTGATTCAGCTGTTTTTCCTGAGTTATTTCCCCCTTTTCCCATCCAACACTAACACAAGAAAAAAACACAGATATGTAGGAGTGAAGAAAAAACTTTTCCTGGATGTTGTTGGAAAAAAAACCCCAACAACTTTCGTAACTTATGATTACTAGAGCTTGACCTCAAGAGCAAGCAGACAGCTGAGGTTCTGGTTCCACCGTGAAAGACTGGAGCAGTCCCTCCACTAATGACGACTGAGCTGAGATGTCCTGTAGCTAGAGGTTAGCAGGAGTAACTGGTAGAAATGACCAGCACGGCCAGTTTGACCCGTCAATGTCTGGAATCTGTAGACTCCAGGGTAAAAAATGGCAGCAGACGGAGGAACTATAGAAGAGCCCAGATTTGGGGATCAGACAGAAATCTAATACAGTAATTACACAAAGCAATAGTTTAATGACATTTTCTCGATACTAAACTTGCATACGGTGCAGTGTGAGCCTGGCTCATCAGAGAGAGGTGCAATAATTATCACAGGCACCTGTTATGGCACAGAAACAGGTGGAGCTCCAGCGTTTGTGATCTCACGTCTCAACGGATATTATGGGGAAGACGAGGACTCGTCTGTGTGCCGCTTCCATCTTTGTGCCAAGAGGCTAGGCGTGTGTGCGTGCGTGTTAGGTGCTGAGTTAAGCCTGTGATTGAGAAACAAGCCACAGTAGCAACATGCTTCGCTGATTCCCCCAGCATCTGTCTCAACCAGCATGGGGCCTCCATGCGTGAAGGAGGAGGCAGCTACCGAGAGACGCCGTTCCTTCATCTCCGCTTCCTTTCCTCTGGCTATGGAGAACGAACGTCTCTCTTTTACTCTCTCTCATGTCTTAGAGGAAGGCTTTTAGAAAACATTTTCTTGGTTTGCCTTGCAGGGGACAGACCTGTCCTAGTTGGACCCCGCCTCTCACCCAATGACCACAGGGGATAGGAACTAGGCTCCTTCAAGCGTAAGCCGGTACGGACAATGGATGGTTAGTCAGTGTTGGGTCACACAGCAACGGGACACGGTTCTTTATCTGGAAAATGACAAAGAACACATAAGCAAAATAAATCCCATTCTTGGACGTCATGAGTAGAACTAAAGGTCTAAAAACAGTGGCCCTCAAATGGCGGCCACATCCTGTTTCTGGACTCCTGGCCACCTACTCACTGTCTGCAGGTTGGCAAGATCCTGATCCAAAAAACACTGGGGATACTGATCTGTTCTGGGTTTTCCAGGTCCGAAAAAACCACCCCTTCGTGACTTCGGTTTGGCATCGTCATCTGTAGCCCCACATATGGACATAACTTTACGATAAATCCTTTTGCATTCAATGTTCCCTATGTGAGAAGCCTTATACTGTTATGACGTGTGTGAGTTTGAGTACGGACCAAAACGCAGACAGCAGGAGCTGGGAGCATGGATCGCGTGGAACGTTTGAATTAAAAAAAAAAAAAAAGAGAAAAAAATTATGGAAAACTTCCAAGAAACCACAGGGAACACAGGGAACCAGGGCCAAACAAAAACAAGAGTCCAGAACCAAAAGCCAACAGGATAAACAAAGGACGCAACTGGGTATGACAGGAGGAACCAGCAAAGAGTGACTGCAACAGAAGTGCTTAAATACTGAGAAAGAGGATGTGGAACAATGGACCTGAGCTGATTGGCTCAATATCTATTATGGAAGAATAATTAGATCTAAGAAACATAATTACACTAGAGTAACAAAGAATAACTAGAGACAAGCAATAAACTAGAATCACCAAGAAGGATTAAAAATAGAACAAGACTGATCTAACAAAAGAAAGAGATTAAGGAACAAAGAGTAACAAACTTCAAAACCCAGGATCCTAACATATACTCCGTCATTTTCTGTATTTGTTCTGTTACGAAAGCAGACGTTCTTACTTTTGCATAATATTTTAATCAGTTTTTTGATTTTTTTTTTAGCAAAAACAAATGAACAAAACACTGAAAACAAGTTTAAAGAACAAACCCATAAAATAATATTAATTTATTATATAATCTTTAAAAGATGCTTCTTCTCATACGGGTGTCAGTTACATTTTTGGGTTTTTGCGACGCACTCTCCGACTCGTCACTAGTGAAAATGTTTTTATATGGCCGACTTGGGCAATCACCCAAGGCGGCATCTTGAGGAGATGGACAGGAACTAATGCGTCTCTGACGGTATTTCAGTCGTCGTTCCGTCTTGGCATCGATGGGACAAAAAGGTCGACGGCCTTCTGAACTCTTATCGTTCAACGCCGAATCCTTCCAAGAAACTTTTTCGGGTGAAGCTACTCTGCGTGCTCGTTCGTAACCAACACAATGGAATCCCGCGTCCAGGCAAGAGCGAAGCAAACAAACAATAGAGAGCTTGTGTCAAGAGAAAGAGGCATATCATTAACACCAGAGATGTAACTGAAAGGAGCCAATCAACACCTGTTTTTACTGTTATCGCACTCACACATAGGAAAAAAAAACAAAAAAAACCTGCCAGAGCATCTAATGTGACATTTTTACCATAAAATTCACAAAATGCCAAGCGTTTAGAGCTTGGAGAATCTAAAGCTTGTGTGCTTTATTCCTGAGAGGCTGGTGTTGCTCGAGCAAAGCCGGGGCCTATATAAGGCAACAATAAGTCGGTGACTGTGGTTCTTCCAAGCGAGTCATCTCCAGCAGCCAGTCGAGCTATCATTATCTGTTAAAGAGCCTTCGTCCCTATGGATCATCATTACGAGGCGCATTAGAAAATACTTTGATTAAACTCCCCTAATCCAGCGCAGACAGCTGCAGTCCATTCACAGCTGCCTAATCTCCCAGCCACTAAATACCATCGAGACAATGGGCAACAAATGACAAGTTATGTGAAAGAGAAGGGGAGAGAAAACAAAGCGACGGAGAGACGGAGAGAGAGAACAGATAATTCCCTCCATCAAAGGAGAGCGGTAAACAGCGCTCATGCCAGGAGACGGCTGATGCTTTCTCAGGAGTGAAAAACGGGTGGCAGAGAAGGAGGGATCGAGGGAAAGCGAGGGGAGGAATAGGAGGAGTGCGATGGAGGCGCGTCTCCCCGTCAGACGGGAGATGAAATGTTGCACGCGGAGGAGAGATCTCTTTCAGCGCGACTACAAACAAGGCGAGGCTGCTGATGGGAGATGCTGCAATCAAGATGAGAGGAAAGAGACAGAGAGAGAGAGGGGGGGAGAAAAAACCCAGAAACTACTCCTCAATGGTACAAATCACCGCAGGGAGGTTATCAGGGCCGTCGGCAATCACTATAATGACAACATGGTGTGACATGATAGTTACAGCACTCATAGAAAATCATTCGCCCAGGCTGGGGAGGAGATAGGCAGGCGGGCAGCTTCATAAATACAAGTCTGGCTTGGAGAGTCACATTGTGTGCGTGGGCGTGTGGGTGCGTGTGTGTGTGTTGCTGCCCAGGTATTCAGGGTGACGAGTGTGTGAGGGATGAGCACGCGGAGGCGTGACCGCGCCGACTTGTTTGTTGTTTTCCCGCGGCTCTTCCTCTCTTTCTAGTTTTGGAATCAGATGTTGAACATAGCTCGACAAAAAAGACATGCTGCATAATGTAATCTGTCACAAGGGCCCCATTGATGCGCAGCACACCGACTAAAGTGTTATTGCATTAATCAACAGTCACAGCACCGCAAATTACCACCTAACCCTTCCACGTGGATTCAGACCTGACTGTGTGAACTTTTAAAACGCCAATAGTAGCACACAGATCATCTGGAGCAACTTTCAGTGTTTGCGTCCTGAAACCTGGCGAAGACATAAACAAGACGTTGGCAACGGTTCTCAAATTATGCTGCACGGTTTTGCTAATTTACTACTTTGTGCAGTTTAAAAAAGATAAAATGAAAATGTTTTGCCATGTGAAATGTTTTGTTTTTGTCCCATTGGTTATATTTTTACATTTTACACTCCTCTCTGTGGAGCCCTGGTGTCCCTCATGGCTCTGTGTGTGGTCCATGTTCCGTCTGTGTAAAACGTATTATTTCTATGTATGCAGACTTACAGTAAAAACAAAGACATACGCTAGTTCTGCTAACACTAAACAAGTACACCAACTTGTTTAGTGTACTAAATGTAGCGCGGCTACATTTAGCATGTAGCCACGCTAAATGTGGAGAAATGTAGCATTGCTCTGGCATTTCTTAGCCGGAGCAATGCTACATGGCTAACGTCAATTCAAATTCTTTCTGCCCTTGGCATATTTCAACCCTCAAACATAATTTACATGTTCAATAATGCCCTTAGATATTGTATTTAGGTTTATGTCTGGTTCTCTACTGTCGGCGTATTATTTAGTTCCTGTTTTAAAAAAAAGTTATTGGTGGAAGAATAGAGAGAACAGGAACTGCTGTGTAAACAGCCTTCACCCCCTTCAAAATAAGAGCATTAATATGAAAGTTAAGAACCAAAGCTTCGACACAGATGTGGAACTTTGTTTAATTAAAGTTTATAGAATAAAATAGTGATTTAGAATTTAACTGGAAAAATTAATTTAGAGGACGTTAAGAGCACTAAATGTTTAAATGTTTTTTCTAAAGTTAGCAAAACTGCCTAGCTAAAAATTAGCTCCACTATTAGCGAAAGAGAGCTCGCTGCTGGTCACTGTCCTGTATTCTTTTGAAACGTTTCTAAAAATTCTTACAGTCGGTACTGTACAGACCACTGACAAACGACAACATTGTCTTCTCAAAATTTCGCAAAATCCGTAGGTATGAATTTTTCTAATGATGGCATCGAACACATACGTCTCTCCATGGAAGGAAGATTGGGAGGTAAATGAAAGCACCACCTGGACTGACCTGGTCACTGCATTTCTTAGCCGGAGCAAACATCATTAACATTTTGTTCCCTGTCGATGTGTGCAGCACTCTGGGTAATTTGCCGCGGTGCACCTGGATGAATCAAACATGGCCGCACGCTCTGGGTAATAACCAGACCCAATGAAGTGAGGAATATGAACACACGGTGCGCACGGCAACATTTCTTCCTCTTGCTGCATTGCTTCCTTCTATTCAGCCTTAACCATTCCTCCTCCTCCTTGTGCTCATCAACCCCTCACCCCCGTCCCCCCTCCACCCGCTCCTCTGATCTGCCTGTGAAGGTGTGCAGTGCAGCAGCAAGTGAGCCTGCATGTATTATTACCCATCCACCCTCTGTGTTTGTGGCGACTCGCCGTCCACTGTTTTTGGACAGATGATTTGGAAACAAAGGAGGTCCAGGTTAATGCGGCTCAGCTTCGTGCGGGAGAGGCTGCCGGCAGGGGTCAGAGGTCGGCTGATGGGAAAATGCAAAGCCAGTGTCGGACTCGCGTCTCACTGTGGCTGTGTGTGGGCAGCGTGGAGGTAAGGGTGGCAGCAAGAGTGAGTCATGGCAACCACACAGGCCTGCACACGCACACACACACACACACAACTCGCTCCCAATAAGCTCACAAACAAGGTGCTGAAGGGCAGCATAGATTTTATTTACAGAAAATCAATTAAAAGCTGTTTTCAGCCCACAGGAATGAGGCAAAAAAAAAAAAACATTCTCCCACATTACGTTTGAGTCTCAGGAAACAAACTTGGAGCGCTTGCAGGAGAAAAAAAGTGTTGCGGCTAAAAATCTTTGCTCCAACCTCAAATAAAAGGTCAGAAAACGAAGGAAGAGAAACAATCAGGAAAAAAAACAACTGGAGGAGGAAGGAATCAGGGATCAAGTACTAGTTAACCTAGATCAACTGTGCTGAGACAACTACACAGACAGACAGATGATAGACGAATTATTGCTCTAGTAAATTTATGTTCAACCACAGCTTAAATGTTATTTTCGGAGCCAAAACTAAACCCTAATTCAACCATTGATGTTGATGTACGGCTTGTTTTATATAAATCAAAGAGAGGAAGGTCATAATAGTGAAAATCTGCTAATATGGTTCCCCAGCATATCTTGGGATGCTAGGCGTCCATTGTGTCTATCTGAGAGATGATCTGGGGGACACACTGTCTCTCTGGTGGCAACAAGTCCAGAAAATGCTAACCCAAGCTAACATGGGTTATACAATAAAAAAACAACAACATATTAAAAAATAATAGTTTGTACCTAAATCCAGGCTGTAAAAGAGCAACGTTTGCATGTCATCTCTAAAACATCAACAACTTCTTCACCTTGAGCTGCTTTTGATCTCCAGTAAACTCACCAAAGTCACTCCATCACGACAAGAAAAGAAAAGCAAGCTATGTTTTCCGTATTGGGGTCATTTACCATGCAATAAACAGATCTACTCATGCAGCATAACCTCTGGTCACTTCCCCTCCCCCCTTCCCCCCATTTCCAGAGCTGCCTGCAATCATGGAAATGATTCCCGTCGCCACAGTAGCCTCCGTCCAGCAGACTGCAGAAGTCTGAGGCAGCAGTAGTCAGAAACTATTTACATAATAACAGCTCATCATTCAGAAAGGACCTTTTATTTGCAGCATTAGAGGAAACTGTCAGGATGTCACCCTGAGGAGGTCCTGGGCTCCACGCTGGGGGACGATGTGGCTCCAACTGGAGGGTGGGAGGACAACGAGGGCGGAGACGGAAAGGAAATGGTCGGGCAATGGTCTGACCGGACAAAGAAAAGAGCTTTAGTATGGAGGCTAAAAAGGTTCCGACAAGGCGTTTGAATATTGATGAAGTACAACATTTCGGTTTAGCCAACTTCAGCTAGAACGTCATTGTCTAACTGGAGTTAGCTAGACTTCGGCTAGACAACAAAATCTCGTTTATGATATTGTCCAGAAGAATCACTTGGTCTATCTAGAACGATGCAGTAGAAGACCCCAAACCCGGCCAAAAACTAGACCAACGTGCACCCAAACAAACCTCTCAACCACAAAGCTAGCAATAAACCAATCATTCAAACTGCTAAGATATTTACCCATACAACTGACCAAACAAACCAAAGAAATAATCTAAAAGCACCCAACAACCAACGGTCCAAACCACCAAACCAGTCAACCAACTAACAACCTATGTACCTACCAACCTAACAAAGCAACATTTTGCTAATCCATGGTCATGAATGGAGGCTGTCCAAATTCAAAAGTCTGAAGAACAAGGGTTGTTTTTTCAAACTACTGAGGAGAAAATATGGACTTTGCTTTGGGGATACATTTGCTTTTGGTTGCCTGTGTGGATCCCAAATTCAATGTTTTTGATAAACTTTCAGGATTTCTCACTGGAAATAGGAACATGTCTAAAAGCCTAAGTTCTCTTGTATCTGAAGAATGTCTTACTTTTGAAACATGTTGCATTTTCTTGTTGCTGCTTAAAACCTGTAGGATTTTTTTGAACAACGTTATGTCTGTGCCCTCAGAACCTTCAGCTTATGACAGTGGCCAAATTTGACTAAATCCCTGTTTATGTAAAATCCAAGAGACGTTGATGTTGATTTTCCTCTTGTTTGAACAGGCAGGAAGCCAAAGCGCACACCGCCGTGAAGCACAATCTTCCTCTCTTTGCAACTTCCTGAACGTGTGACAGGATATCACCAGCAGCCACTCGACCCGGGAGCCGTTTCTCCTCATCTCTGCCGCTCCTCGTGGGCCTCTCAGCATCCACTCCTTTTCCCTCAGACTCGCTCCTTCTGCGTCTCTTCCTACCCTCGTCGCCTCTCACATCATTTGACATCAAAGGGGCCGCGACAAGTCTCGCTGTTTACCCTCCCTAGCAGGCGCTCATTACAAAAACATCAAAATAAGCCGTGCAGAGAGGCAGGACGAATTAATGATCTCCCTGTGCCACCGGTGCCCTTCACCCCTCCCCTCTCTGCCGTCGTCACCCGAGCGGTGCCAGGCCATTTGATGCGGAACAAATGCACGTGGAGGCGAACGTGTAGCAGGAGACATATCACCGCACACCCACGCGTGTTTTAGTGCCAAGGCCTGTGGCTGCTAACGACCGTTCAATTAGACGAAATTAGGGTGGCATTGTGAGGTCCATGCTGTGACCATTAGTAGCAGGAGAAGCGTGGGCCAAGATTAATCCCTCAGAAATGACAGTGAGGACCTGGCAGGTCACCGTCCAGTAGGGCAGAGGGAGAATGATGATGACAAAGCCGCAGATTGGGTAAAACCTGTCCTGAACTCGCCCTCCTTCGTAATTACAAGGTCCGGCGCAAACTGAGCTGCGAAGATTGGGTTTTAAATCTTTCATTGCGTTATTAGCCAGTGCTACGTGGGCGCAGCCAGATCCAAACACTCATTAGACGAGCAGGTTGAAGCGGGAACCTCATTAGATCAAGTGATTTCATACACAAAAGCAAACCTGATTGTTAAATCAAAGCGCTTTGCCAATGCGTTGTGACACCACGCATACATCAGGTTGCTCCCAAACACATGGCTTTCTCCATGCATGTAATGCCGGGTTTTTATTTTGAAATTAATTCCTAATCTAATCTATACAGCCCTATTAATAACTATTATAAAGCACTCCCCGGTCATGAATTAATCAGGGATTGGTAATTAGTGTAAAATTTGAATGCATGTTGTAAACCCACATCAAGTGTCTGGCACTAGACGGAGGTGCCAAGCCATCGCTGTACTAATTAGTTTGCAATTATGTTTAATAAGTTCTGTGGAAGCCAATCATGTTGCAGTAGGGGAGCTGGGCTCTTCTGATACAGACACTGTGGAACCAACATGGAGGAGTGCCTTTACATCCACTTCCTCACATGTGCATCCGCGAACGGCAACTTCGTCAAGCTCCACCCAACATCTGGAACATCTGGGCTCTTCCTCTTCAATCTGCCAGATAAACACACTGCTGGGGTGTTCCAGCGTCTCTCCTGGAACGCTCTTCTTAAATAATCCAAACGTTTGGATCTAATTTCAAGATGTTTTGAAGTACAAAATTCATCTACAGGAAGGTCAATTGTTTTTAACCACTCAGGAAATCCTGGAACCTGTTAGACGTTGCAGGAGACTCGAGAGCGGACGTTCACCTTTTACCAACAGTCCAATAACACTTTGGTGATAATGTTCAGTTCTCCAGGCACATGACAAAAATTAAGACTTCAACATCTTGGACGTTCAATGAGGAAACTCCTGTATTGCTCAGTTGATCAAGAGACCAGCTACTGCATTGGTTCAGTCTGAGTTAAGAGTTTGGGAAATTTATTTAATCTGAATTATTATATCTGAATTAGATTCAACATCAGGGCAGATGAAAATATATAGAGGATAGCAGCTGCCCAGTGAGGATGGAAAGGATGCCTGGGTTTCTGCCTGGTATTAGTGAACCGCCAAAGTTAGCAGCAGAAACCTTTGACTGGCTTGTTTCAGAGTAGTGAGCCACAGGTGGTGAGCGAGGGATGAAAGGTGGCCCAGACCATCTAAAGAAGTGAAAACTGTTGTCTTTCTTGGTCCTCCAACTGAAATATTCCCGGGTGAGGCTTGGCAAAGAGCAGGTGCTTTCCCAGCTTCTTTAGGCAATGCAATGAGGCAACATATTAATGGTTAAAACTCCAACCGTTCGCTACAAAGATCTCCTCCTGGGCCTGATGGCAGGGTTCAGCTGGGACTGTTGGCTCAGGCCCTCAACTCAAACAGCCTGTGCAGTGGTGTGTGTTGGTGTGTGTGGGGGTGAGCTCACAGTCACCGCGGTGCCATTTGGACCGGTGCCTGACACCCTCCGTGTTAATAAGAGTAATCAGGGCCCCCATGCCTGCTAGCGCACAGCAGAAACATGGCGTGGGCCCATGCAGCCACCTGAGCGTGTTTACCCAAAACACACACTGCCACCACCTCATCAGCCACACACACACACCTCAGGAGCTAATGAGGGGGAAATGCAGTCAGAGTAGAATTGATCAGCATTGTCCGGCGACGGCGTGCAATCGATTGGGTTTCCCCTTCATCTGTAATGGCTCATTAGCCGTGTCTTCTACACACAATCAGGTGTGATGCGGCGTGGCGCAAACAAATCGTGGCTTTTCATTTCAAATTGCTGGCTGCGCTTCGTTTCACAGAGAATGCCTTGGACAATATTAACAAATGCTTACGTGGAGCTTCTCTGTGGTTTGATATCAGTATTAAAAAATCAGTGTGGAACAGGGTTTGTCTGTTGAGGAGAACATAAAGAAGAGACTAATTTATCTTCTCTGAACATGAATCAGCAGTTTTCTTAGGTGACGCTGTCTACTTCTTATTTTTATACCTTTGGGTAGTTGGGACTGACTACATGGCAATGTACTTAACATTTGAGTGAAGTATCTCAAACTGAAGCAAAAGTATCCATTATGTGTATATCATGACATACATCAGTAGACCTTCTTGAATTAGATCAACAAATAAAATGAGATTTGTTGTGTCGTTGAGACCAGTGGAAATAAAGTTCAAAAAAACCTACAAAGTTCACAGAAGTTGCAGCCAGAGCTGAAAGTTTTGATTCACCAAGTTAGACTCCTACGATACGAGGAAAACTATCTTCCGTCCTACCATCTCAAACGTCAACAAGTGGAGTTTTAACTTGGATCACGTGGTTTGATCAGATGCAGCGAAGACTGAGTTTTTAACACTGGACTGATTTAGTACGAAACTCTGGAATTTTCTTTTCAGTACAACCCAAGACACATTCCTGCCTTGATGCCCAGGAAAGGTTGACGCTTGAAACGGTTCCAGCTTCAGAAAGATTTAGCAAGACTGAATCAATTATGTTAATTAAAAAAATAAATAAATTGATCAGTATCTGTTTTAATCTACATCTCTTCTCTCAGCTCTGGATTTTTACATTTAACACAACAGAGTGGAAATCTTTTTTGAATATCAACCACAGATTATTTTATTTCCACTCTGTGTTCTTGAATGACAACAAAGTTGGAACGTCTGAACTTCCAGGTTCCACGAGACTGTCAAGCTTGTTCTGTACACACAACATTTATATTCACGGATATTTCCTTGGACTCCTTGTGTTTTCCTTGGCATTAGTGTCTCTCTTCATAATTCATGCCAGAGTAAGTGTGGAGCTGATTTATTTGGAGCATCTGTTGGCCCTGCTGGACTGAAATGCAGCTGCGCTTGCTGGAAAAAAAAAAAAAAAAAAATCAGCAAGACTTGAGAACTGAAGCTTTGGTGTCAAAAATGGCTAAAACGCAGGTTGGAGGGAGCAGGAGTCGGAGGAAACTATGAAATCATTTTGGGTTTATTTTCGCAGCAATTAGGTTTGTTTAGTCATGTAATAAGGGGGAATCTCTCCTTCTGGCTGGTAGGTTTTGAGGTACCGTTTGCCCAGATCTGATATTTTCCTTCCCCAGGTTAGATGTGAGGGGCAGTAAGATGATATATGGTTTGTGGTTGGGCTGCAGCGGAATAACGGGACAAATCGGACTGTATTTGCATGTAAACCTGTAACTGTGCATAAAAGGCCAAAACATAGAGGTGTCTCATCTGATCCATGGCCAGACCGCTGCTTCCTGAAGCCTGCTTGGATGAAAAATTTGCCTTCCCTCCCCACGCCCCCACCTCGCTCCCTGCTCTACACAAGACAGACTTAATGTGTGGAAAAGAGCAGTTGCCTGCCTGGAAAACCCTGGAGTCCTGAGGGATTTATCTAGAAAAATAGTAAACGCTAGCATCTCAGAGATGGAGAGGAGGAGGAAGCCTTGGGCGTAATACTACAACCTTTACTCTGAGCTTCCCCATTTGAACCTGAAGTGGTGAGAAGATAAGGAAGACAAAGAGGCAAAAGACTCAACTTAAGTCCGTCTTTTTGCCTTTCATCTTCAAACTCTCAACTAGTTTGGATTCAGAGGCACCCGTTGGAGTGTTTAGCAGGGGTCCAACACATGTCTTCACGTCCAAGAGGCGCTTCCCAGTGTGTCAGTCAGCAGAGATCAATCAGAGATCTCTGATTAGCGGCAGCAAGGCAGGGTGCTTTTCCTCCAAAGCACCCAAACTACCATGTAGATTGGATGCCATTCACCCAGGGGCTTGTGTACACGGACAAACACATTTGCACCAGGGGCCCGATTGGCGTAATGACAGTAATAGAAGCTGGTCCGATGACAGACAACAGAGCTGCACTTTGGCCACCGGCTGACAAAGAGGGAAGTGGTTGGAAACAGATTTCCAGGTCAGCCCATTCGTCCCCTCAGCTGAAGGTGCTCATTTGCGAAGGTTGCAACGCTGGCAGGCAGGGGGCAATTTCCCTCCCATCAAGAGTGTGTTTAATTTTCCCCGTCCCATTTCAGCTCGTCCCTCAGGGCCACTTGAGGGCTACAATTGATGTTTAACGTCTCACTAGATGGTACATTTTCTGCGCTGGATGGCTTCTTTCCCTCATCAGTTGTGATGCTCACACATCCGTCCACTGGGTTTACTCTTTCTACTGTCAGACGTTAGCGTTACAGAATCTCCTGCCAACTTCACGTCACATACAACCGCCTCACACCTCCATGGTTTACACACGGAAACAGCTTGTAGAACCATTCCCATCAAACATAATTCTCACTATTCATTTTCTCTTCGAATTGCTCACATTGTTAGGAGGGAATCTCTGAGTTTTGGTTTATTCTGCTGCTGTGTTTGGAGTTATCGCCCTGCTAATGATCCAGATGACCTCATGTTGGCCAAAAGGAGACATCATTATACTTTCTTTACTGTCAACTTAATGACGACAAGGTCCAAAACCAGCCCAAGTCATCACTCGTCAACTGCCATGTCCATCAGCTGTACCAGCTGTTTCTGCCGATGCGCTGCAATTGGTTTCTACCAAAACATGGTGCTGTGCATTAGAGTGGAACATCTCTACTTTGTTGCTATCTATCCAAAGGACATTGATCTAGAAACCTTGATCAATGGTTTCCTCTTCAACCCTTTCAAACACACCAAAGGGTTGTTTGGGCTCTTTCATTTCGCTGAATGTTGGGGTGAAAGTGCTCAGATGTTCCCTCCTGGAAAAATTGGCAACTGTTTCATGAAATCTACATGTCCAGGAAGGTCATAGTTGATGTCTTTCCATCTTGAAGATGTTGCACCAAACTTCTCCTGCTTGTCGGATCCAGTCACCCCGTTGATGACTGGGTGATCAATGCAGTTGATTGGCTTCATCTGGCAGTGACTTTTCCTTTAAAGTGCTGGTAGATGCAGTGATGCAATAACTGTGTTGAATCTGTCGAGTTTCTAGAGACGCTCTCTGCTGAAGAACAAACTATTCATTATGTTCTGGTGTCTCCAAATAAGGCAGTGCATATGATGTTGGTGAGAGCAAACTGACCAAGCAGGGTGTCCAAGAAAATATCCTGTTCTATTAAGATGTAAACCAACTTGTGATTAATGTTTTATTATGTTTTCCAAACCGTGGGCTTGGATTTTGCAGCAAAGAGCTGCTGACTTGCAATTACGAACGTCACAACTCAGATGTATGATTCCGATCTCTGTTCAGCTGTTGTTGTTTGAAGCGGCTCTGGGTTTTTCGGCTGCTAAGATCACACACAGTTTTTACTTTCGGTTTGTCTCCAGGTGCTGAGACTTCAAACGCCAGATCTGCATTTATGCAAACCATCCAGCTCACATGCGCACTCATCCTCCACTAGCAGCAGGGGTCCAAACTAAGTCTGCGTCCCCCCCCCCCTTTGATTTTTATTTCTGTTTTTTTTCTTTTTTTTCTGAAGGAAGGCCTGAGAGGATTCAGCTCTGCTAAGTCAGAGGGGGAAGGCGCTTCGCTGTTGATCTCCTTCACTCTGCAGATCCAGTGCTATGTTAAAGTAAAGTGCAATCACAAGAGTGGAGTTTCTGTTCAAACAAAGAACGATTATCCATCTCGCCTCCACATCCCCTTCTGCCCTCCTTTCCCCATTTTCCCAGGTGAGAAGATTATGTGGCCGGCCTGTGTTATTTTACCCAAATTGCCCACACCTGACAGCTCAGAGAGCCTGAGCGTTTCCAGCATTTTTCACATCTCTGCCGGTGTTTTCACAGAGTCTGTGTGGGCATCTGTGGGTGTGTTTGTTTTTTTCTTTTTCTTTCAGCGGCCACTAACGGCGAGCATCGGCGGCGAAAGGTCGGCCCCTCGGTGTCGGCGGACCTCTAATTTGTTCCGCCACGGCTATGGTCGGCTAATGCGGCACACCTGCTATCCCTGTACCGTCATTAGCCGGTGCAGAGCGGCAAAAAGGTCAAACATAACCAGAGAGATTACAGGGAGGCAGAGGAAAACGCACACAGACACGGACACAGCGAGAAGAAAAGAGCAGAAAGAGAGTGAAAGAGAGAGAGAGAGAGAAAGTGCTAATGTGGGGCTGATGAGTGGGCGTGGGCTACCCAGGCGTGGAAAGATGCATGATGGGAATATACGTCACACATCCCCAGGGGGTGCCTGCCTCTGATCTTGGAAAACGAGCCCCAACATGGAGAAACACCAACAAACTAGCGATCTCTCCAAGAGATGCTCAGCACCGAAAAAGAGACGCCATTTACTTCCATTAATTCAGACACAAAGCCAGGAAACAGGAGAGAAGACAGGAAATGATCACAATCCAGTCCAAACTCCTTCCTGTGGTGAGTGAAAACACAAACATGAAGATGTACTCTATATGCCAAAAGTATTCACTCCTCTGCCTCCACACTGAACTTTTGAGAAAAATCCCATTTTAGGGGTGAAGCATGAGGTCCGCCCACTCTTCTGGAAAGTCCTTCATCAGGATTACGTGTTTATTTTGATTGTTCAAGAAGAACCGTAAACATTGCCAATCCTAGGATTATTTTAACTGATCAATATCCTCATTTATACTCAAAGTATCCCATGACCCGTGATATTTGACTAAAATTTATTCTATCTGGAACTGCAGTCAGTGCAGCCGACCTGTACTGAGGCTTGAAAATAGTCTTTAGTTTGCACTTTGTACACCCCTGTTCTACATTATTCCTTCATAGCCTGGAAAAGTTTGCAAACTTTATCGTCCAGGAGAAGATTAGAACAGGAAAATTAGAATGGCAGAATTTAATTTCCAGATTTTAAGCTTTGTAGAATTTTTCAGAGAATTATTTCTCCCACCGGTCAGTCACCCCGTCCATCCATTAGTTCAGTGGTTCCCAAAGTTTTTCTCCTGGGCCACCCGAGTGGTTTCCAAACATTTTCTGGGCCCCCCCTATGGATTACAAATGGGGAGAGTTACCAACCGCAAAACATCTTCCCAGAATGCATTGGCAGACTGCAGTAGAGCTAGCTAGAAGGTGCGTCAGTTCATGATGCAGGTTCTCGTCTTCTATGTCTGATATTCAAAGATGGAGTCTTCTCTCTCTCATCGTTTTGAAAAAAAGTGGGCGCTGCAGAAATACTGCTTCCTGTGGGACTTGTAGAAACGTAGAGCGTCTTTCAACTGGCCTGGATCCACCATGTTCTTCTGCTCTTGGCAAAACACTTAATCGTCTCCTTGTTTTTGGTGTTTTCATGTCTGCCAAACAAACCGAAAGCAGTGCGACCTCCCTCTGTGAAAATGTTCCACACAAATCCGTCTGTCCTTCAGAGCTCGGCCCCAACTTCGGGAAACGGGGAAGTGAACAATATTCCAAATTAAAACCCACATGATGCATTGGCACAGACAAGAGGTCTCCCTTTAGTCGTGCATAAAAGCTTCATTTCCCTCCACGTACCTGACTGGGAGGTAATTAATGGCTGTGGTATTTAGGAGTATTTAACTACACAAATATGACAGAGACAGGGACAATTAGTTTGGCTGTTTAAGCTACATTAACTCTCTCCGCTATTAGGCTGCTCTGCCAAATCCTTCCCACAGGAAACGACGGCGAGATCGCTTCTCTCCGACTGGAACAACTGGAGGAGGAAGAAACCCAGCGTGGAGAGGGCGGCTGGCTGCTTGTTCAGCTTCAAGTTGGGGAATACATTTCAATTATGTGCAGCGTCACCACGTGCTGAGGTGTTGGAGGGTTTTTTTTTAACGCTTTATGGGGAAGTCCCTTCACAATTACCAGAACTAGTGATAAAGATAAATAAAGATCAATTATTCTGTGATCTTAGCTGAGGTTCATTCTCTCTCCAGCAATCCACGTCTGGGATGTTTTGATCCGTATCCTGCTGGAAGATCCAACAACGACACATTTCCAGGCGACTGGGAAAGGCTGTTGGAAGGGAAGCCATCAACGCATTATCACGGATCCAAAGTCCTTCCAGTTCGATCTGCTTAGACGTTAAAGCATTCTTCTGACTGTAGATTGTGCTCCCATCTGCCGTACTGTAATGGTATATTTTTCTTATTTTGAAGACTGGCTAAGAGAACGTGACTTAGCCACTCTCTTAGCTAAAGTGTAAAATGAGTCATACATTCATTTTACACCTCAGGTAAAATGAATGTAAGGGTCACTGACTTAAGAACAAATCTAAAAAGTTGTCCAGTGAACATTCATTGCAAATTCTTAATGGAAATCTATACACCACTAGATAACAGCACGCGCACAACAGACTGAATGTTCCTGCATTAAACAAAGGGTTTACCTGAAGACATTTCCTACATCTCTACCAGTCATTCTCAGGCTGCTGAGAATGACTGGGTGTAGCGAGAGTAGGAGGATGTGGGAATGCAACTTGTAAACCTCTGCTTGGCTGCAAACTGTGTACCAGTTGAAATCTCTTACCGGAGCAATGGATGCTGTATAATTGCTTAATTTGCACCCCGGTGTGAGAGTAGTCTATTGGCCCGCATTGACCTCGTACTGGGCTGGTGGTTGGGGTGGAAAAAAAAAAAAAAACACAACAAAGTTAACGGCAGCAAATCAGCGATGGCTCTCCACACCGACAGTGTTACCGAGGCAAACTCTTAAGGGAAAATACAAAACAAGTGGGTGTTTGACAAGTGGCAGCAAACACATTAACAACAAGGTGGTAGAAACGGTCGCTGTATGGTTGAGTGTTGGTCAGGGAACGCTTGAGCCTCGTTTTTGCTGCAATCTGACATCGAAATGTGAAGAAAGAGGCAACGAAAACCCGGAATTTAACAACTTTATAACCCATTGCCTGCCAGTAACAAAATCTATAATACAGCGATGAAAGGGTGCAGATGTCACTTCTGACATTACCGAATTGCTGTGTTTGTTGTTTATCTGGTCAAGCTGGGTGACAGGTTAACGGTCGTTGCCAGATGTTGAACTTGAGTCATCAAAAACCCAACAAAGTAATGCTCCATCCACAGATGAAAGCCTAGACAAAGGGTTGTCATCTAAACTGGCTTTGTTCCGTTCATCAGTTTAGGTCTGTGAATTAGCTTAGCCCAATTCACTAAACTCTTTGTGGCTTTTGGGGTTTTTATTTTTTGGATTTTCTGGATTTAAAATAAAAGTTTCCTGACCAAAACGTCCAACATTTTACTGGTTTGCTCTTGGCTCCTTAACTGACTGTTGGATAGTTGGAGGTAATTCAGGTTGGAACCCTGTCAGAGGGACAGATGGAGGTTCACCCACCTGCAGAACAACCTCCCTAAACATTCAGTCAGAGTGGAGTGGAAAGGTTTACACTCCACTCTGAGTGTGGAGTGTAACCTACTAGGCCATTTTGCCTAGTAGGTTTTGACTAGGCAGAACGGCCTTGTCAAAACCTACTGTTAATCCAGTTCAATCCAAGATTTTTAAAATTGATTTTCAAAGCTGCTCTTCAACAACCCCCGTGTTCTAATACCGTCCCATGGCAGCCCGAGCCCCGCCCTCAAACTCCCTCCAGGCGCCCCAGCAGGGTGCCGCAGCGCCGGGTGGCTTTCTGCTGCGCCAGGCGCTGCTGGGGCGGCTTTCCGGGACGGAGGAACCAGCGGGGTTCTGATGAGCTCGGGGTGTTCTCCTCAGCTCAAATCACCTGACCAAAAAAAAAAAAAAAACGAAGGGAATAAAAGCAAGAGGCGGCGTGTGAGCGAACGGGCAGGCGTTTAAATCTGTAAAATAAGGCGAGCAGCCAAACGGCGGAGATGGAGCGGATTTTCCTCACTCACTTAATGCACTGCTTATGACAGCTAAAGGGGAAAGTGCGCTGGAAATTGGTGAGGAGGAATTACCAGTGTTATACCGCTTGCCATCTAACAAATGAATACCGTTTAGCCTCGGCATATAAATGAGCGGATTTTTGCTCGGAGACGAAAAGGGAACATAGTCGAACGAGAGACAGAGGAAGGCAAAGTGGTGGTGCAAGCAATCACTGTGCGTGTGTGTGAGCCAGCCGCCTGAAATTATGCAAGCAAGTAACAATGAGCAAATTGAACCTCCACACACAGAAACACACACAAGCACGGTACAAGGTCAGGCTCAAAGACAAGGCAGTAGGGGCGTTTTAGCAGTGGGTGGGAGCGAAAAACAGATCATGATAAATTGGCTCACATTTTACAAAACGCTGCCCTTAATGCACCTCGGCTAGCTGTGCCCGCTAGCCCGGCGCTGGGGCCGCTTTAATAGCAGCGGCTAGCCATTTGTGATATATGAAAACCAGGCGCTTGGCACTAATTGTGCAATTACGAAGCGGAAGCGGCGTTGTGTCGTGCCAGCGCGGGGAGCAGAGGCAGGGAGACGGGATGGGGAAAGTGGAGTTCTGGGCCCAATATTCATCTCCTTTAAAGCCTTTGTGCTGCTCTCCTCTGCAGCTGCATCCTCCGTCCCCGTTCCTGTCTGCAGAGCACTCTGGCCGACTGAACCGCTCCTGTAGTTCATTGAGAGGTGTAGTAAGTGTGCCAGTTTCACTAAACCGCAGGGAGCAGAGCAACTGTGAACATGTGAGAAAGAGTGCAGCAAGGCAGGAGGGAGGGAGGGGTGGAAGGAGGGAGAGGCAGGGAAGCAAGATTTGTCTTGCGCGTCAATGAAAGGACAATTTATTAGGAGCTGCTCAGGGAGACAGAATATTTTGCCCCAGTGCTTTACAGACTGTCTGGATGAGGAATGGCAGCGTATTAGTGCTGTGCTGGGTCCTGGGTCTGGGAGAAGCAGCTGGAAGCTGGCATCGCCTGTAGAAAGACCCGCTTTAGGGTCAAAGGTCTGGAGGATGGGTATGGGGATGTAGGTGTAGAGAAACAGTGAAACTAGCATCTCAAGTCAGAGAGAAGAAGACGTGTCACAAAGGTCAGAGTTGGAACTCTAAATGCCTTACATGAGGCACCTGCTCCATCTCTACACCAGGCGACACCCGGAATAAATGATTTCTGTCTGACATCATTTGGCATTTCACACTCGCATCTGCACATTAATCTGCTCTGAAACTGACACGTGGTATGGGTCAGCGTTTGTGGTTTCACCTTCAATGCCGGACGCAGCTGAAAAGCATCAAACCAGTTCAATTAAAGCTAAACACAGTCAGGCTATTCAGCACTGAACCTCTAGAGGATTGTTCCTGATGCACAGCGTCTCCTCCAGTAGAATAGAGCAGAGCCTATAGCTCAACAAATGATACGGTGAAATTTCAGTCTGTATGGGTCTGATAAGATAAGATAAACTTCATTGTCCCCTAAGGAAAATTATTAGAGAGCATAAGATCAATGGAAAACATAACATTCATGATCTCTAACTATAACTAGGTTCTGTCGTTCCAGATCCCTGGATCCCCCCAGATTCCTCTGGATTCATGATTCTTGTCTTTATTTAAACCGGGTAACATGCTGTAGCGTGGCCCCCACACAGCACAGCTGTAAGGTTTACAGAGGCACAAAAAGCCTACACTATCAAAGTGACAGAGGTTGTGCAACTTTTTCTAATGCCCATATCTTAACAACTATCTCTCTCCATTTCTCACACAGCAGATGTGTGGTAGAGCATGTCCAGGGGAATCTTCTCATCCAGAGTTCTGTTCGGTTTAATTTGGGTCCAAGTGTTGACGTGTCAGTGGCCGTATTTTTATCTAAAAGCAACAACAGAGTCAACTTAAGCTCCTCGAAGTTCTTGTTCAGGCTCTTGTTGAGGAGAGATGATGATCAAAATCGAAGGCGATTTGCATTCTGGACATAAATGTACATTTTTGGATTTACTTTTGTTCCGTAATGTGCAAGAGCAGTTTGCCAGATTCCCCTCCTCCAACTCGATCCGGAAACACCTGATGTAGAAGCTAAACTGAAAACTGCGTGATGGAGTTATCTCGCAGGGATGCAGTGTGTTTACCAACTCCCCCGGCGGCTGGCGAGATTATTATTGAATCCCACTATGGCTGGTCTGACAGACAGCAAAACAGTGGGGGCGATGCTGCAAACAACACCTGTGCACATCATAGCGGATAGCCGTCCCAGGGTGGAGCTAACATTAGCATGCTGCTGTAAACACAAGCCAAGCAGGTGTCTCATCGTTCATTAGCGGGCGGCGGTGCTTTGATTGCATTTAAGTGAGACAATATATAATATATCGCCACGCACATAAATGTGACAGAGGGAGTTAGGAGTTAGGAAGCCGCGTTTCTTCGGCACATGGCTTCCACTGACCCGCATTAACCTATTGATAAGCATTATGACTGTGCGATATTGTGCACAGCAGGCGGGTCAGAGGAGCAGCATTGATTACCTGGCTGCAGCGTTTAAACACAAAGTGAACGGTCAGTACCTGAGGGCCAGCCTTCCAGTCATCACATCTTGCTGATTATTTTTCATAAAAACACATACGATGAAAAACACAACCCAGCGCAAGAAACATTCACGGAACAGGAGAAATCCCAGCAGATGGACTCTTTTACTAGCAAACAACTCCCCAGTGGATGGTCTTTTTCTCTCGGGAGGTTGGACAACCATATGCTTGTTTGCAATCAATCATGCGATAAAATAGGAGGAGGGAGAAAAAAAAAAAATCTTGCAAAAGGTTGGCATCTGTGCCAAACAAGCGTACTTACGTGTGTTTAGGATTCTTAAAGGTTTCAAGCCAGACTGGATATCTAGTAATCTAGCAGCATATTTAAAGAATTACTCAGAAAGCTGTTTGAGGGTAAGTTAGACATTTTTATTCAGGTTTTTGTTGCTGACTGTAAACAATGTACAGTTGGTCTAAAAATGCAGCTATAACGTAACCTAGAGAGGCATCATCTATTTGTTGGATGTCTTTTGAATGCCAGGCTATTTTGTAATCACCCAAAATATTTCAAACTGGTCAAACTGTGCTACCTTTCCTATTTTGACCAAATTAAACAAAATGAAAGACATTTCTTTAGGGTGACATCAAATAATCTCGCTCAAAACATTCAAAAACTAAGCAAAGAAATGTTCAGGTTATTGCAAGCAGGGGTGGAAATTAAAAATGTTCTCCACCAGACACAGTGGTTGGTGGAGAATATTTTTTACCGGCCACGCAAACATTTCACCAGCCGCTGTTTTGTTTTTTGTTTCTTTTCCCCCCTCCGATTACAAACCCCACCAGTACAAGCAAATTATATAAAATATATGATTTATTCTTAACTCTATGAAAACCAATTTACTGACAATAAGTTTACCATACACATACATAATAATTTAACAAAATGCTTACTTCAGTAGTTAAGCGAACACTTCTCTTACCTTATTTTTGACTAGCTTCACTTAGCTTGTTTCAGCTACATATTGCTAAATGACGATTGGTTGGGAATGTCTTAACTTAGCAATAAGTATTAGAGACAACCGCTCTGCTTAGAGCCATTCAATAAGATCCCATTAGAAGTCTTATGAAGACATACTTGGCTCAGAACTGTTCTGGTTGAATACGTCGTATTTAGACAGTCTTGGACACAATCTGCTGGTGCTCAGTTTTAAAGAGCACACTTTCCTTTCTGAATGAGGAAGTAGGTTGCTTCAGTGGGAGGCATAGAAGCAACAGTTGCAACAAGGTTAGAAGTGTTGTTCCTCCTTTTTTAAAGGGATTTGGTTAATTTCCCAGAACCCAGGAAAATGACTCCGAAAACAGATGGTCACGGGCTCCATCTCCCAGGCCTCCCCCATCCATCCCAGCCGCCGAGGCCGCCGAGGCCGAATCCCGTGCCAGCGACTCAACGGATCTCCGCTGTGATTACCAAACGGCTCTTCCTATTTATCTCCCCCGCCGCAGTGAGCCGTGGTACGCCGGCGTGGCCGCCCTGACCTCCGCTGGGCACGCATTAATTCCACCTAGCTGTTTCCCGCGCCGGCGATTAATAAAAAGTGACTAGGTTTTCAGCAAACCAACGTGCGTTGATGAATGAGAGCCCCCGCGTCTAATTGCTTGGTAAATTAAGAGCTCACAATAGTGGCGGCGATGTGTGCCACTTTTTAATATTTAAAAACTCATTAGGTGTTGGCGTTGGGCTGGCGGCCCCGTGCAATAACCTTTAGGTGCTGCTAACGACCGTGTGGGCTCCAAGGTTGGAGGTGGAGCAGCTGATCTGATCCAGAGATTGGCGAAGCAATCTCCCTCTAAATACGGAGCAGGACACAGACGAGGGGAAAAATTAGGACACCCCACAAACATCCTGTTCTTCAAGACATTTTCAGCAGCACCGTAGATGTCAGATTGTTTGGAAAAGAAGAGGAGTCTGTTAGTTCTGGTGGAAATAATAGATTCAAACACAGCCTGGACATGAAGAGGAAAAAAACCCCGTTGTCATACGATGTGCAGTGCATTGAAATGTCTCCGCCCTCCCTCGAACATGTTCCCATTTTTGAACACGTAATCCCTCTACGTCTCCATCAGACGTAGAGGGATTACGTCTGATGGAACACAAACTAGATCCTATTTGTCAAGTGCAAATAAAACGATGCCTCTTTTTCAATATTCTGAAATGCATCTGTATTCAGCCGCCTTCACTCTAATTGAAGTCCAATTCCTGTCCAGACTCTGGACACTGTTAACACAACGATTTGTTCGTGTGTTCACGTCGGCTTACCCCACTGCTGTCATCATTTCCTGTTTATGGAGCGTTCTCTTCTATGTGGTCCTGCGGGAGAAACAATCCCCAGTAAACGGAGACAGTTACAAATCTGAGGATTAAAGTTTGCCAAGGTCAAAGGGGATGAAGAACTCACTTCCTGTTTCTACATTACTTCCTGTTTGTCCTCCCTACCTGTTGATTATCTTTAACATTCTTATTATAGCAAATAAAAGCTATTCATCCAGCGGTCTCAGTTCTGGGTCCGATTTTTGTCCATAGCAACCCGTCCACTGCCTTACTAGGAAACATAGAGTCGGTTTGCGTCTCTGAGTTCATTCTGATTCAATGGAGTATAAATGTTTGTCACACGCAATAGAGGACACAAAAACTTGCAGAAGAAGTTGTTCTGGTTAGACGAAACCCAAAACTGAATTATTTCCCGGTTGTAGGAAACCTGATGTTTGGAGCTGTGTAAGCAAAAGAAACGTCATGCGGCGAGGGAATTAAACACCGACTGATGCCTCCTCCCCACGCACAACCCAACGCCCCGCGCCGCTTCAAACGACGAGCCAGCCAGCGCTGGCAAACACCGAAAGTATTTATTTCCTCTGCACACATGAACGGGGACGTAATCCTCCAAATATATTTAGTGGCGTTATGGATTTGTTGTCGCTTAATTTGCATGACAACACCCCACCTTTCACGGTGCACAAACTGCAGCTCTGATACCATCTTTATTATTATTGAGCTGTAATGTGAGTGTGCGTGTGTGTGTGGAGTAGCTGCAGACACTTGGCTTACGGTGATGGATTGCTCTCAGTAATTTCTCCTCATTATGATTGGCCAAGATCAATATTTTAACACTTGGGTTGGGGTCTTCAGTACAGAGCTTAGCATGTATTATTCATGACCTTTATCAGAGTCAGTGTCTGGGACATGAATTCAACTAGAAGAAAGCAGCTTCTCGTTTATAAAAACACAGAAAATTGCATTTATCTGTATTTTTCTACATTATCGAGGCTTTTATGCGCTTGCGTTCAAGAATAAGTTGAAAGATCCGCAGATATTTCGCCTTCCAAGTCTGCTGGAACGGGCCAACAGATGCAGTCTGTCCAGTTTACAACTGGCTTCGGCGCAGATTTAACCGAGTTTCCAAAATGTGCTGCGTTAAAAACACAAAAGAGAAGGATTTGGTCAAATGCTCAGAGGACGAGTTTTGGCATTTGTCAGGTTTATATCAGACTGTGCTGGTCAGGAGATGTGCAGAGCTTGATCTGACTGAATGACGCTGTTCGCTGCCTGATCGCCACATCGGGACTAAATCTGTCAATGAAACAATCTGCAATCAGCTGCGAGTTCTTTTGAGAATCTGCCAAAACTGGTTATCTCTTCGTTTTAGGACCAACTATTGTGTCAACACGGGTAACTTGACAATCCGTTCCTCTGGAGGAAATCACATGGTATCACAAAAGGGAGAGAATAAGCGGTGAAAACCCAAAGATAAGTTTTAGAAATTCTGGTAAATTACTTATCAAAATGACTGTGAAAGAACTTTCCTGGATGGAAACTCCAGAATGACTCGAGAGTTTTACAGAGTATTTGAAAGCATTTAGTTGTTTTTGTGACTACTGTAATTGTGAAAAGCTAAATTATTGTGTTCATGACACAAAAATAATGATCTCTTAACACGGTTGTGTGCAACTACTTAGAATTAGGTCTTCCTTTATTAAGTTTGATCAGTTATATGGATAGAGCTATATATTTCAGTTAAAATAACATCAAAATTTTCATAGACGACTTTTGTCCTAACCGACAAACCGAGTTTGAGTCGGTTTGCAAATCAGTCGCTAATTAAAAACACCAAACTGTGACCCACCATTGGCTGCCGTCTCCCACCAAATAATAAACAAAACACGACTTCTGTACCTGATCCATAAACGTCTGCTTTAAATGAAAATCTATGCCATAAGCAAGACATATCACAGTGTTGAAACTGTAATCCAGTAATCCTTCCTGCATGTAATTCGGAGAGATGCAGCTGCAGGTGCATCAAGCAACGCGTCACGCTCTCGACCGCCATCCTGGCTCAATCCCACAAACCCGGCAGAGCAGAGTTCAGGACAACGCGGCGTATCAAGCACCCCCCTACCCCCCATCAGATAAAACAAGCCACACTGAAAGAGGGTTTGTGAAGCGTCCGGGATTAAGAGCTGTGACATATTCATATCTGACCAGACTTAAAGCTGCTGCCACATGGGAGGGTCTGTCACTATCAAAGCTGCAGGAAATCAGCCAGAGAGGGAAGGAGGAGGAGGGAGAGATAGGGATAAAGAGATACAGAGGTGCAGCATTAGACAGGAGGTGGGAGGTGAGGGGGTGGGGGCAGAGCAGTGGAGAGGATTTCTAACAAAAGCTCCCCTAACCACGTCTCAAAAAAGAAAATCCTTTGTACCCCTCTTCCAAACCCGGCGCCGCCTCTACCTCAGACTCCGTCACCTTCCCTCCCGGCCCGAGTGTTTCAGGCCCCATGTGGGATGAGTGGGGAGCGTGTCCTGGAAAAGTTTGTCTTGGGGAAGGGCCGGGTCGCCGTGTAGCTGATTATATCGGTTTCAGCGGCGTGCCGGTAATGGGCTCCTCTTGGAGCGGCTGCTAACCCCAGCAGTCGCCGAGAGCTGAATTAATCAGGCCTACTGGGAGCCTCCGCGGGCGAGCCACTCCGCCAGTCACTTACCAGCCAATCCCACTGTCAGCCCACTGTCATTTAGAAGCCTTTCATTACGCTCTCTCTCCCATGTCCTCTGCTCAGTCCTCACTCTTTCCCCTTTAAACCAGGAAAATGAGAAAAATGGAAATGGGTGACAGATTAGCCTAATGCTGCTTACTTTTATGGACAGTCTGGGGTGATCATCATCCTCGTTTGATCCGATACAACACGTCTAGTGATGCTAACTTACCACGGCGTAGCCGAGGTACAAACCTACTTTCTAGCTTCCAGGTTCAGGATATGTCATCGTTTCAGAAGGTTCTTGTTGCAGGCTTGGAAGGAACGTCTGTTCTTCTTGTGACAGCTGCACTTGGTGGATGAAGTGGTAGAATCTCCCTCAACGTTTCTCCTTCACATCATAGAAAGTTTGGTAAATTAGGAAATGTTCAGGGTCACCAAAAACTAATGGCAGTTGCCTGGACACCAGAAGTCTGTACTACCTTTTAAGCTAGTACAAACATTTACAGTTCCTATGTCTTCGGGTTTCAGGAACAATACAGGTTGTTCCAAGGATATGGGCTTGGTCATATTTTTCCCCTGATGTTTTTGGAACATCATTGTTTAATATAATTTAAAAAAATATTAGTAAGTCGTTAAGCAGCTATTTACAGTCAAGCTACAAAAGATATGTTATTTTACTACAAAATAAGTAACGGCTTATTTTTTGGGTGCCCAAAGTTAATTTATGAAGCAGCTAGAATAGCTTACATAATTGTTTATTAGATTTGTCTGGCATTATCTTTGTATTATTTTATTTCATGACCATAGGAGCACCAAACCATTAAGAGTTTTACAAATATCTTTAGGCTCAAAAAAAGTGCAGTACGTACGGGTGACGATTCAAATTGGAATGAAATATGGGCTTTAACGTTGAATTCTCAGTTTCTATTAAGAGTTGATTAATGCAACTGGTTACTGTTCCATCACTAAATGGTTGTAAGATCCCAGACCCATAAATTGCCTACAAAAGGGCTGGAGGTCATGTGACCTGATCCTGGTTTGGAGGCAGTTCATAGAACCCCCGTAATGTCGGATTACCCAGCAGCATTCCCGTTTCCAATCAGCCATGGACTGATCGCCACCAGGCCGCTCTGCCTCTGCCTCGTTGATGGCCTTCGTGCCTTCGCTGCCCTCCCCCTCCATCAACAAGGTTTAAAAATATTCATAAGTAAACAGGCGAAGTGATTTGAAAAATGGCTGGAGGAGAAAAGAGATTAATAAAAAGCATGAATAGTGCATTATGGAAGCGGTGAGGAGGCCTGGCATCTCACTGGGGTTACAGGGAGATTGTGTTTGGGCTTTATTAAGAGTGAGTGAAGAGGCAATGCTTCAGTGTCTGACTGACAGCCGGCAAGGCACTAATAAGGGACAGTTTGTTAGAAATCAAAAATATCTGCTTGGGTAAGTACAATTGGTCTTTTGGATGATGTTCAGCATTTCTGAAACTCTTCAAACTGGCTTCATCTTCTCAAAGAACGCCAAAACTGGCTCCAAATTGAGCTTTTCTGGATGAGACGCAGACGCTAGCGACTGTAGTCGCCTCAGAGCCAGACTCCCCCTCTGAGACTTGGCCAATTAAGATAAGAGACGGCTAACAGGAAGTGCTTGTTTGACATCCTGTCATGTTAACGAGGACAGCCATAATTGGACTCGGCTATTTAACGGTAGCTATAAAAGGCTGCTAGTTGTCACCTTTCAGAGCTACCTAAACAACTGGGAACTCTGCTGTAATTCCTGTTTCAAGCTAACATCGGATAAAGACAGCCTGAGGAAATACAACATGCGGTTTTCGAATTACTTACTTTATTAAAGGGAAGTTTTTGTCATGTGTGAGTAGTCGCACTCTTTTGTTCAGTTTCAAAGCCTTTTGTCCACAAATACAGCTGAAACCAGAAATGATCTGTTCCCCAATAAAAAGACATATCCAGTGACATTAAATCAGACCAAGCGTCTTTTGATTAAAGCCAAATTTCTAAAGCAGCCCAATTTCAGGAAGAGAATCAGAAGCCCGTCCAGTCTGGTTCATTTCCAGTTGCTTGAAGTCATCCAGTCAAGTCTAGCCCATGATGGGAATGTCCAGCCATGGACCAGCTCAGGGTCTAAAGTGTTCGGACTGACCCAAGAACAAAAGCCACAGAACTTGTGAAGACGCTGGATATTATTATCCAGAGTGAAGCTGTTCTGTACCAACATGGGCTGAAAGGCAGAGAAAGCCATTACTCCAGAACATGTGTGCAAACATCCACAGGGACAAAGAGCTTCATTTCTGGAGATTAAAGTCAAAGACGTCTGGGTGGACAACCCTAACTAATCCAGAACACCAGCAAGTCCAATCCCTCCGACTGGACTAAATATGACAAGATAGCCAAATATCCTCAACAGTAAAAACTGTCCCTGAATTCAAGGAGACAAGTTGGTTCTGTTAGATGTTTTTTTTTCTTTAACACGTGAAACAATTAGAAAACTTCTTCTTATTAAGGATCTGAAACGTTAAAGTGTGACAGAAAAGAAACGCCGCCCCTGCGTGGTTGTATGTTCCTGTATCTTTTCCGACTGAGGCCACAAATTAAAAAAAAAACAAGATGTTGTTGTTCCAATGCACTTCTGGTCTACAAGTCATTTTGTGGAGCTTTTGCCGCTTGTTTGCAAATTTCAGCCTTACAAACACATAAAGCCCTGCTGGCTCTGCCACACAGCCGCTAAATCTGCCGTAACACTATGCAGGTGCGCGGCTCACGGCGAGTTGCAGTCGCATGCGCCGGAGATCCTGTTTGTTTGGGCTCGGGCTCCGGCTCAGAAGGAAGTGAGCTGGCCCTGGCTTTCTGCTCGGGATCAAACCTGGGCCTTGATTTGAAAAGAAAATGGGGAGGAGGGGGAAAATATGAAGGGAAAAAAAAAAAAAAGGCTGGTGTTTATTGTAGCTGCGGCTGCCTGGAAGTGACTGGCACGGCGCGCACAAGGTTTGTCAAAATGAAGCATAAAACAGACAAGCTCTTCATACGCGCCGAGACGACTGGGACCACACTTACTGCGCCGAGAGAATTACACAAACACAGTATCAATGTCTGCGCTTTAGAGCCAGATATGAATTCCCATACATATACCCAGAATCTATTAAAAATCCCATTCGGGGGCTGACTTGGAATTAATTATCCTGTATAAACTCGTGTCGGCGTTTGAATGTGCATGAATGAGATAATGACGCACAGCTTGTGTAAACAGCCACGCTAAATATTTGAAAATGCAAGTCACTCATCAGTGGAATTACGGAGCTGAATGGTGTTCCTCTGCTAGCTTTGCGATAACCGGGACATTCTCTAACCTGAGCACCTCCAATTAGAGGACTGGAGAAAAAGAGGAAGGATGGGGGTAGGTTGGGCGGGTGTATGGGGGGTTGTAGGAGGGGGTCGGGCGGTATTGCTTTGACCCGCTCGCTGTAGTTGGAGGCGCACTCGAGAGGCAGAGATGTGGCGGCAGGATATGGCGGAGGAAAAACAGGCTCAGCCGTAGATGGCCAGGGGCTGCCTGTGGCTCTCTATCAATGCAAAACAGACTACTTCCTGAGGCAAAGAGGACATTTCACTTTTTATAAGCCTCATTTCTTTCTTTTTTTTTTTTTTGCAGGGCTTACATTAATTTTGAAAGCAGAGGAGGGGAAGAGGGGGGGGGGTGCAGAGAAAGAGAAAAGACGAGGAAAGAGGAGCAGATGAAAAGCATCTTCAGGATGTTGGAAACATCTGGTTTCATATTCCAAGGACCTGAGAGGAAATTGCAAAATGGACAAAACTCTTATGTTTTGATTTATTTTATTATTCGAGAGGCTGAGTGACGCAGAGAGAAGCCCCTGGTCGTGGATATGAGGCTGGAGATGGGGCGTGAGGGACGGCTCCTTACCGGCTCCAGATTGATTGATATCGGCCTTAATGGCATCCACAAGCGCTGGGTCCTGTTCCAGATTAAACACAACTGAAGAGCATTGTTAATTGGATGAATTGATGGAGGAAGAAAGGATCTTTAGGGGGGCACAAAGACAAAATGTATTTGTCTCTTGAGGATATTTAATTCCTCTTCTAAGCCATTACAACAGACGTTTGAGGTTTGAATGTTTCCTTCGGTAGATGGAAGATGTTATCCAGTCAAAGCCTTCCGTCTTCATGGGTCGGGATCCTTTACGTCCTTCATAACCGGTGGCTTGGCGACTGTTCTAACAACAGAGTCTACTCAGGATGAAAACGCCACATAGCTACTTTAAATGATTTGGCAGATTAGTGACGGAGAGCCACAGGGTCTAGTGTTGGGACCAGTACTCGTCACTTGGTGCAAGTTTCAGCGGCTGAATTGTTTCCTGTTTGGTAGAATGACCGACCAGAAGGTTGTCGGTCAAAATGCGCTCGGACAGCAAAGAATGATATTTGGCTCCAACAAGTCCACTTCCATTTATATCCGAAGGCATCATTTTGAGGAGCTTTTATCCAACACAGTAACTACGTACGATTCTTCACTACATAAGGCGGTTAAATACCTACAAACTCCTGCATGGACAACCGCAATGTGGTTGTGACCGCACATCCACTGACATTACATTGTCATAAACATAACATAACACCTGTCATGAACATTAAGGACTCTTCATGAATGTTTACGACTATTGTTTATTTATTCGGTAAATAATGACACTTTTAATGCAAAGTTGCCTCTTTTAATTGACTTTTAATGTAAGTTTTAATGTAACTTTGCATAAAAATGTAATTATTTACCAAATAATGCTGAGTTGATACTTTTAGCGCAACCTTTAATGCATTTTTGCATTAAAAGTGTAAAATGTAAACATTAACGAACTCTCCTTCGTGTTCATGACAGGCGTTATGTCACGTTTATGACAGTGTCATGTCAGTCTTATGCACACCCCTTCAAATAAAGTGTTACCCCAAAACAGCACATCAATCTTCAAATAAAGTAACAATATATTTCTCCAATCCATTACATTCCTCCTTATTCTGATATTTAGCAATTAGAAACATATTTGGTAACCATAACTGACCTAATCAGTAATATATTTGCAATATTTAATGTCAGAAACTGGGAGAAAAAAAAAATGCGTTGCGTGGGTTCAACTCTAACTGACCAAAGTTTATGGCCATTTTGCAATAAGTGGACAATCCAATATTGATCTTTTTCTAAAGTACAACTTTGAAGCCGACACTTGAGGAAGAGCGAGTTAACGCTGCCAGAAACTGCTAATAAAGCGCCGAGGCGTTTGCTAACCTCTGAACTGACCTTGCAATCAAGAAAACAAGTACGTGGAAGTTCAGGTTGAAGCGCTGAGTTATCAAACCAACGCTGAGAGAAACAACTTCCAAACTTGACTACCTAAAAGATATAAATATGACAAAAAAAAAACAAAAGATTCTTAAACGCTATAACAATAATAATAAAGGCCAGTCCAAACGTCCCCTGGAAGAAACTAGTGTGGATCCTGAATTGTGGAAGCAGGGTGACTAGTGTCATGTGTGACACTAGTCATTACATTGACAAGTAAAACACACTGAACAGCAGACAATGACCAGACAGAACGAACTGCATGCTCTGCTTGTACAACAAGATTACCCCGTTTTTGAAGACATAAAAAATACAAAATCACCAATCAGTGTTCTGATTGGCTGATCGTGAAAGGAAAAGTCGGGGGGGAAAAAAACCCTTTTGCTTCAATATTCAAGGTTAGGCACAAAGGTCTGCTCTTGTCCTTAGAGTCAGGAAGTTTTATGGACTTTGAATCCTTCCTTTTTCAAATAATGATTTGTTGCTTAACAGAATCAGCCCAAAGCATAATAGGTCCTCTGCCGTGCTTTACAACAAAACAGCGACTGTGACCGGAAGGTTGTAGGTCCTTCCTGCCTCAGGTCGATGTGCCCCTGCGTGTCGGTGCATAAATGTGTGTGTTTGTGTGTGCAAATGGGTGAATGTGACTCTACTGTGAGGCGCTTCGAGTGGTTAAAATGACTGGAAAAGCACCATTTACCATTACAAGTGTAGCTGTCTATCATGGTTTCCATCTTTGATTTGAAAACATTTTTAAATAAATGCATCTTAAAGGTGCAGTATGTAGCTTTTGTAAAAAAAAATATATGTTTTTTACATATTTGTTGAAACGGTCACCAGGTCATTTTCGACAAATATGTAAAAAAGTATTTTTTTTTTAAACAAAGTTACATACTGCAGTTTTAAGTTTGGTTAAAGTAATATATTGTATTTTTCTGATTTTCAGTTTTTGGGGGGTGGGGCATTGCTTTAATTACATACAGATGAAATGACATAAAGCTGGACTGTATTTAATAACTGGGTGACTTCTGAATGCAACTGATTGCACTGATTTTATTTAAGGGTATCAAGATAAAGAGAGCTGAACACAAATGAATGCCACACTTTTCAGATTTTTACTGACCGAAAAAAGAAAAACCATGCACCCTTTACTTTGCATCCCACAATCATGCTCTACTTTATGATGATCCATCTCAAGACCTCCCAATAAAATGCATTTTGAAGAAAATATAAAATCATTTCTTTTTTTTCTTTTTTTGGCTGGGGGGAAATTGTCTGATTTTCCATGAACAAAAGCCTTGTTTTCATAGCTTTCCCCTTACCCCCCACCGCTACCGCCTTGTGTATCTCTTGTGCTGCATCAACCCACCGTAGAAAGAATTAGGCTTCCTGCAAACACCGCCTGAGACAACAGATGGAAGGAGGTGAGTTGTGGTCGCCCTCCAGGCTATTCTCGCCCCTTCCCACTCCAGAAAGCAAAGATTTACAGCAGCGGCGGTGGAAAAAAAGCAGCCCGGAACATCTGGAGATGCGCGAGCACAAGGCCTGGTTTGTGGTGACGGCGGCTAATTTAAAGGTTGTAAAAGTCTTAGCAGGGAACCAGGATAAGAGTGATGGACAGATAAATTCCCCCGACTTGGCCGGGCCTGGCTGTGAAGACACTGCAGGGTAGAAAATAAGAGCCCCAGAACAGGCTGCAGGTCTCACTGGGCCAGGCTGTTCCCATCAGCTTTAGATTCATTAGCCTGGAGAACAAGTCCAGGGGAAAAGCAAGACGAGACAATGGAGAAGATGAAACAAGACAGGCGCTGAAAGGGAGTGGAGAGGAGAGAGAGAGGATCAATCAGGACTCGCAGCGGTAATGGGGCTGTGACACCCCAATCACCGGCAAAATCTCACTGTAATTCTGTTTGCTTGCCTCGCAACGCCGCCGTAATTGCCACGATCATTTATGGGCGACGACGAATCTAGCCCCGGATTATTGTTTTCCTCTGACAGATATGAACTATTCCATTTGTCGGGGCTGTCGGCAAGGCGCCGTGTGCGTCCTACTCTGTCCCCGCTGCCGCAAAACATAGGTTGTCCTAGGCAGAAATGAAAAAAAACAAAAAAAACAAAACACCACTCTCCGTTTTTAAAAAACTCCGAAATTGTTTGGCATACCTGTCCAGAGAACATCAATATGCATGAACCCATATGGATGGTGGGAGGAAAGTAGGCTTCCAGTCCCTGCAGTTCAGACAAAAAGCCAACTTGACCCATTTTATCTCAGATATCCACCCAGAGACTCTCCAAGACGGGTAATGAGACGGTCCGCTTCACCAAGAAATTTCCTGTCACAAACAAGATATACACACTCTGTAGGTGTTTCTTTTCCCCCCCCCCACTTGGGAGCTAATTGGTGCGGAGAATTAATTAAAAAAATAAAATAAAATTTGTTGACTTGAGAATTGTACATTGATTACTGTAAATATTCTCTGGAGTTTTGCTCCTCTAATTGAGGAGCATTCGGCTTGGCGCATCTTATTACGTGGGCATTAGCAGCAATGCTTCCTTGCCAGCATTGATTTTCTTATTTGTTCTTTTTTTTGTTGTTGAGATGAAGTGTGCTACGCTCAGATCTCCAGTAATGGAATTATAATACAAGGAAGTTCAAGTTATGAACATTTGTGACTTCGGTGTAGGATCCTTTTAATTTGGACTCTACAAACAGCAGGAACCCGGTAGGTTTGTAACAAAGCGTTACTCAGCAACCACGTCCATGGGTAAAGGCAGAGGTTTCCACAAACGGACAGAAGAATGTATTGATGGATCGCATTTAGATATTGGGGGATCGGGTGCAGAAATACAACTTTTTCCAACATATTCCAAGACTTTTGAGACGAAGGAACCCTGTAGAAGTTCTCGTTGTGCCTTCCACCATCTTTAGACTCTGGTGTAGCTTCAAACGTGGAGTTTTACACATTAAAAGCAGACAGGTGCATCTGTATGCACAATAAACACTATGAGCATCCTAGATTTACATGAACCTGCTCACTAAACTATTCAGACGGATCCAGAGTTTAACCCTTCCTGATGGGCCCTGTCCATGTTAACCTTGCGAAACATGGCCACTCAGGGCTGCATAGGCAGACAGACAGGCAGACTGACGCTCCGTAATGAGACATGACTGTTGAAGGGTGAATAGTGAGGCGAAGGTGCAAGATCAAGCCTCCCCACTCCTCCTGGGAAAGAGAGGGAGATAAAAGAGAGGAGAGACAGAGACGAGTCAGATAGCCTGGAGATTGGAAGGAAACTGCTTTCTGTTCAGGGTGTTGACTCAAGAAAATTCATGGTGGATAAACCTAAAAAGACACATGAAGGAAATCCGTAACTGTATCCTGGAGGGAAAGTCTACCATGAAGGGAGGTGGACGGAGGAAGGCAGAAGGCCCAGAGATTCGAAGATGAGAAGGAATTTGATTCCATATGAGAGGAAAATACAAACACAAACACAAGACAGAAACAAATATTAGTAATCTTGCCCTCAACATCAGTGACTCTTGAGTTAGTATCTTGCAGATTCCTGATAATTGGTCAATTCTCACTCATGTTCCATCCCTTCACCAGGGACTAGCTGGTTCTTAAGAGCTGGATAGCTTTATGTAACCATCAGATTACTTAATGATGCTTTACCAAGTTCTAGAAGCAGTACTTTAAGTGACACGGGTTTGCTAAGGAAAAGGTTTACCTCGGTAGAGTCAGGTTACATAGACTTTGTCTGCAGACCTTAGAGTTCCCAACGACTGCCAAGTAACGTTTCTGCTGATCATTTCAAGGATTTCTTGAGAAAGTTACGAGTATTGGAAACTTTACTTCACATATTCCTTGAACTCACATTTCTTCCACCAGTTCTTTAATCACAAATGCCATAAAAATCAATGCCAAGCCAGTAGCCAGAATTCCTCAGATCATTTTAGACTTTTGAGGCACTTAACATCTGTGATCGTCCTGAGGTTTGTAGTCTCTGATTCTTGTGCAGATCTCTCACACATTCTTGACTTTTTACAATTTTAGAGATGCTTATAAGCTAAAGCAGTTGGATCTTCCTGAGGATCTGATCGCTTATGAACATTACAAGTTTGTCTTATTTTCTTCAAATGCCAAAACAAAATAAGACGGACTAGACTTTTAACAATTGCATGGACAACTGTTGAGTTATAATCATGTCTTGTTAAAACTCGTAAAGGTCACTAATTGCTGATTAAATAGACAACTAACCAATCACCAGACCGTTGCTGGATCTGGACCACTTGCTGTAGAGTCAAGCTCTGGTCAGCTGTTCCTCATGTGTTAAAGATCTTCTAACGCCTTTAGAGTCTTTCTATGCGCTGAGCGCAGATAGAAAGGACTAGTTGCCTCAAAGTTTTAACAAACTATAGATGTTGTAAAGGAAGACCACAGTTCCCCAACCAGGAAGCCTATACCCAGGACTTCCTGGTATGATTCATGCAAACATAAAGACCATAACCAGAACTGAATGTTCAGTCAATAATTCACTAACGGAGTCAAAGACGAGTCTACATCAACAGAAACCAAGAAAATTAAAAATAGATTTTGTTTCTGTAAGACCAAACTTTGTAGAGGTTACCTGAGCGATACTGCTTCCTCTAAGGCGTTCTCATTTGGAGTTTCTCTTTACTTTCCAGTCCGTCTCTCTCTTCCCCCACCCCAACCCCTCCGACTGGGAATGCATCTACCTATCCAGGCAGTTCTGCTGGAGGGGTCCCCCCGGGGCTCTGGTCCTTTGCTCCAGGCTGTTTGATGTTGAGCCGGCGCGGATGAACCTCAGCCCCCGCCCAGAGTTCGCTCCTCATCATCAAACACCCCGGCTGGGTGCCAGGCCAAGGCTGTGGCCCTAATCAAACACGGGGCCTCTGCAGACACTGCGTACACTCGAAATGGGAGAAAAAGACTAATTATCTGGGAAACCTTCGGAATCACTCAGCAGCTCTTAACACTCACAAACTCGCTCCTATTAGTATTAATGCGGGCTGGTGACGGACGGAGGCAGTAAAACCCAATAACCATGAAATAAATAAGCACCAGCGGTGTTGTTCTTATACACGAAGGTCTCTGCAAGGTGATTCCAGTTGAAGCGTTTTCTGTTACGTTACAGGAAGTATACATTGCTGCAATGAGAGGTGGAAAATCTGGAGAAGTGAAGGAAAGGCAGAGAGAGGCTGATCCCATCCTCGGGGGAAAAGGCCAGCGCTCGATTTTCTGTTTGCTGCCATTTGTCTTGTGCTGCTAAGAGAGATCAACAGTCCTCGGCACACAGATCAATATTCTCTTAACCCGCACCTAATCTGCCGAGAGTTTCCTCCAATTTCACCTTCCCTGCTTCCTCCTCTCCCCGTTTTATTCTCCCTCCTCTTGCTCGTTTCCAGCAATCATTTTCAGCTGACAGCCATTTTTCATGCTCTCGGTCCGAGCAGGTGACTTAGGAGGGGATGATGCTTCCAGACGCAAACAGAGTGTGACTGCGTGCGTGTGTGTGTGTGCAAAGGAGAGGGTGATGGATAAGATGTGTTGGTGGGACAGGGAAGCTGCTGTTAAACCCCCCCCACCCCCACACACACACACACACCCCCGCAAGACGTCGGTGAGATAGACTAGCTGCCTAATCGGCCGCATGACATCGCAAATTCCCCCTCTTGTTCACACCTCCCTTCCTCACTTCAAGCATTCCTCACCCCATATCTCCTGTGCATCACTGCAGCTCCCAGCGCGCTCTTCAAGCTGTTGTCAGAGTTTTCCTGTCGACTAAACGGATCGCTGTCAGGGTGTCCCTCCGCTGTGACGGCTGGGAGAGGAGGAGAGCCTCTGCGTTTTGCATTTGTGTTTGTGTGAGAGTTTTACTTCTGGATACACACTGTACAGTGTGTGCATGTCATCTATAACGCTTCGCTTTGAATCTCGACACGCCGCCTCAGCCGCAGCATGGATAAAAAGCAGTAAAAGCAAACTATGAAAACATTTTTTTATTTTTTTTACTCTGAAAATTAAAAACGTATCCATTTTTATTAAACGGAAAGCAAGAAAATAATTACACGCAACCACGAGAGAGGTGTTGCACAAAAATATGTATAATACAGCATAAAATTTTAGGTAAAAAAATTTAAATCTGCACATGCTTGATTTAGTTAACTGCCATTTGAAAAGGGTGCTTGCTTTATGTCTAAATAAGTCTCATCCAAACAATTCCACACAACCAACAGAGAAAAGTAAATGTTTAATTAAATTTTTAAATATTTCTACACAACACAGTAACTTTTAAAATCTTGTCACTGATATCACAAGGCAGAAAACAGTTAAACTAAACAGCAAAAACTCAACATCAGTTCTTTAGCCTTCTCTTAGTAGCTAGCTAAGATCTGGCTAGCAATAGTTTTAGCTTTTTATGAGACTTTTAGCAAAGATTTGTTTTTATTCTAACACGTGTAGAATATATTAGCTTTAGCTAATAGAGCAGCTTCAGCTAAGAGCTAAGTTGAGTTAAGCTTAAGTTAGCTAAACTTAAGTTAAGCTATATTAAATTAGCTTAACTTAGGCAGCAGCTTAGCAAAGGAGCTAAATTTGGAGTATAGTTCCAAATGTTTGATTTTAGATCTTCAAAGATCTAATAAAATTAAGTTATTATTCAAAGCATATTTTCCCTTTAAGTGCGACAAAACAAGAAGATATTCTTTTCAAACGGGGATAAACGGCATCTCGAGTTTAAAGGTTATAATATCTGTCTAATTAGCAATGTTTGTACTCATTAAACAACAGTAGTTGGTAAATCTTCCAGTTTTATCTTAAAGTTAACAGTAAGAGTTTACATTTTACTTAAGAGAACGGTTTTAAAAGGTTTTAAAATGTAGTCGGAATTACTACTGGACAATAAGAGTAGCTTAGAATGGCAAATAGCTAAATAAAGCTAGCTAACTTTGAGCTGGTTTTAGCTAGATAAGAGCAATGCCACTGAACGATGGATTTAGACTCTTAGCTCGTCTAGAGCATCATGTCAGCTTAGTTTGTAGTTAAACTTAACCTCACTGGAATTGAGGTAATAATTGAAATACTACATTTTTACCATTTTTAGTAATGAACAGTGTTTGTTTTCATTACCCCCAGAAGTAGAACGGATTGGAGTTTGATTCAGTGTTAATAGCTAGCATCACAATCATAATCATGTGGGTTTTTTTTACTTTGTGCATGTTTAGGATTAGGTGACTCCAAAATAGAAAGGTCAAAACGTATTGTGGTTTATACTGTAATAAAATATTTAAGAAAAACTAAACTTTTGTGCTTAAATAGAAACTTATTAAGGTTAATATTAAGGCTTTATTTACATTTTTGGACACTTACGCCCAATTTAGACCAAATTGACTCTATAAACAAATTACTTCTGACCACGTCGTTTCCTGCACTGTTTATACTCGTCAGGTTTCTCCACCTTCGCTCTCACTGTCTTGACATCCAACAAGATGGGCCGGGACAGAAGAGGAAAAGGCCTATCTGCATTTCTTCATGCTTGAAGAAGCTGAAGCCCCTGGACATCTTCTCCTTCCCTCCAACAAGACGAGGAAAGAACGGGAGGAACAAAGCTGCTCTTTCATGGCTGCGGCCCGCAGTGGACGGCCTTCTTCCACAGACGTACGTCAGTCGCCTGGACAAACAAAGCCGGCTAGTGTGTGCCTCCTGTACTCCAGGACAAGCGCCACACACAGACACAGTAGCAGGACGGCAGCGGCTTCGATTACCGACCAGGCAAACAAGCAGAAACAAAGATGCTGCGTATGCATGTCAACATGAAAGCGTCCTACACAAACACCCGTATGCACAACACACACCGAACAGTACATGTAAATAGTTTGGGTTCATACACGCAAAATGAACACACACACACACACGCACACACAATAGCTGCTTTCTTTAACTGGCTGGCAAAACACCACAAACCGGTCCTGATGCTGGTGTACTTTGCCCCTCATGCTCCAGACACGCGTTGCTTTAAGGATTACGTCACAAAGGAGATGTTTACACTCCAGAGTGACCGAATGGCCCAAATGTCTGAAGCCCAAGGATTATTAGTTACTGTACGGCAAGATGCTAGCGCCTCTAGCCTGTGGGACCGTAAGCCTGCATGTTTGACTGTTCAACGTACACCATGACGTAAAAAGAAACCGGGATCAAGTTTTTATCTGACAATAAGACGAAATGATTTCCCCATATTCAGAAATAAATGTTCTTACCATCATCAGCATAACTCCCAATGACAAGATCAGATAGAAAAGTCAAAGCTGCATACTTCAAAGTGGAACTCATGAAAGCTATTCAGTAGTGCATCAATGTGATGAGAAATCGCGCCATTGAACGTGACGATTGTCTCCCAAACTGCTGTTCAAGGATTCTTATAAGTCTGTAGATGAAGGAGTGCGATTTCAACTTGACATCCCATAGTATCTGGGTTTGAGACTCTTATTTTGAAGTTCATTGGGGAACTTCCCTTTTCACAGTGTGCTCATGCAGAGCAGGCTGTTCCACTGAGGAACGTCCCAGAACTTTTGAATTGGTTCCCCAGCAGCCAAACCAAGAAATGGAGAGGAAGCGCTAGCTTATGATGATGATAAATTTGGTATCAGAGCGGTCAGATCTTGTTTGAAAACAAGACATGAAATAAATTGGTCAGAGGAAGCTAGCTCATCACTAAAAGCAGATCTAAACTTAGAAAACCTACTACTTAATCTGAAATATCACTAGAACAGCATCTTAAGGCTCATGATCACATTGTTCATGAGCCATTCATGCATTTAACTCCAAGTCATCAGCAATATGGAAGAAAACATAATAAAAGTACAACTCTTTACATCGGAGACAAAAACGATCACTTCCTTCACCGAGTGATGCCACTTCAAACTCCGGTATGAACATGAAAATTAAAAAGTTTATGAAGTATGAGGTACCTTCTGAGAATGCAACATAAACAACAACATATGACGGAAAATATTCAGGAAACGGAAACAGATCTAAACTACCCTCCCATTTTCATCTATATTTGACGTATTTTGTACATTTTCTGTTCCAGTTGCAAATTTAGGAAATTCTGTCATGCTGGTTGGTATTTTATGCTCGTTTATGTTACGTTTTATTTAGATTTTTATTGGTTGGCATTGAAGTTTGCTTCTCTTTCTCAATCTCCATCTCTTCTGTTCTGCTGCTTAAGTCAACTTTTAATTGTCGCGCTTCCTGTTTCCCGTAACGCCGGTCAATTCATGTTTTTGTTGAACTTCGCAAAAGGAGAACATTTCAAATCTCCTTAAGACAAAAAAAAAAAAAAAAGGAACAACAACACAGGTGCGCATCTGTTGCCACGGCTACCGATGGTAAAAAAAAAAAGGCCCTCCTGGCAACCGAACACGCGGGGATTTCAGGCAGATTGGCCGACATGGACTCCTCGGCGCTTTAGCCCACTGAAAGATGCTACTGTACAGCCGAGGAGTGGGCCGGCATCCCAGTTGGCAAAACGCAGGCAAGGAGAATGCAAATGAAAATAGCAGCGGCGGAGGAGAGGCGTTGGCATTCCTGGAGCCAAGCATCTGCTAAGCATTTTAATGGGGATCAATGGAAGGGCAGGGACAGGAGATGGAGGGGTTGATTGGCTTAGCCGTCCGCACCGCTCACTCGCACGCGCTGCCGCTTGCAGCCAACGCGATCCGCTGCCCGGCTGCGCGAGCTCTGCGGCGGCGGAGCGGTCGTCGTGAAGACGCTTCGGTTTGTGACTGAAGCGTCTCTCGTTTCAGAGCGCGAGCCGCTTCCTGGCCATCAACCAGATTAATATTAGCCAAAACCAATGTCATCATCTGTACTTTGTCTTCATCCTGCCTGCATCACTCCTCCTAACACACACACGCGCACACGCCTTCCTCCAGCTCTGATGCTGCGTTTGGGTTCCTGAGTCCGGCCAGTAATGAGGCAACGTTATGCAGGGCCATAAACGGAGCGGCTTGCTGTCAGGATGCATAAAGAATGAGACAGAGAAGATGGCGCTGGGGTCAGGGGGGTGGAGGGGGCTGGACAGTGTTGAGGGGATGGGGAAAATGTGTGTGTGTGTGTGTGAGAGAGAGAGATTCTCCTGTCAAACACACAATCATAAACCAGGATGGAGCGCTCAATGGCAACACCGAGACACAGAGAGAGAGAGAGAGAGACACACACAGACTGGTGAAAATAGGAAGCCACCGTAGTGGCTGCAGCGCCCCCTGCGCTCAGCCTGGTGGAAGTAGCTGCACCTCTTACAGGATGCTAACTATGCTACTATTACCTGGAAACACCTGGTGGAGGATCAAGTCGTGTTTCCTCAACCCTTCTGGCTCCCAATCATAATCAAGTTCCATTTTGTTTTAGTTTCTTTTATAAAACAAACATTTTTCAAACGGTTTGCACCTCCCATCCAGAAGTCCTGCTCCTCAAAGCCCAGATTTGTTGCATTTTATGTTAAAAATCCACAAACATGGACGGAAGAAAAAAAAAAAAAAAAAAAGCGAGCGTAAAGTCAACCAACCCCGTTTCGAAAACGTCGTTCATCTCCTCTAAAGTATCACCACTTGTAAGAGAATTCAAGCGTCGTCACTTGCTGCTTTGTTTTGGTCCGAACAGAACCTAAACCTCAGAGTTTGTCTTCCCTTTCAACACTCGAACAACACTGAGAGTCTATTGGTCAACCACTCAGGTCGGGGGCGTGGCTAGCTAGACTGCACTCTGCTACTTTACAACTCACATTCCTGCAGATCGAACCTCTGATCAAGACAAACTCTACTGTCAGAACAGCTGACTTTCTAGTTTGTCTAGAGGACAACAGTCATGTAGGGAGAGGCAGAGTTCACAGAAACAGGTGTAGGAGGGGCGGAGCACTCGGGAGGAACTCCAGAACTTTCTCTGGGATCCTGAAAGACAGATTGTAAACCCTGTTATTGGGACCCGCCACAATAAATGTAAGAAGACGCCTTTGTCTCGCCTGCTTTTCGAGACGGAACATTCCAGATGTGTGTTGGTTTAAGAAACGGCTGCTGGATATTAGCTACTGCAGCAAAACAGCCTCGTACACGAGCCTGGACGTGATAATCTGTTATTTGACGTGTTTGATCAAATCTGCTGAGACTTTTTAAATGGAACTACGATGTTTGGGTAGATGAAACCAATAAATGGTGGGCGGAGTCTGAAACTAAGAGGGGACATGTGGAAAACGACCTTTAACCCAGTGTTGGGTATAGTGGAGCATCCATGAGGCTGTGGGCCTGCTTCCCTTCAAAATTAACACTTGGTTTCAACGTATCAAAGTGTGATTGGTTCAGAACGAGTTTAATGTCGAGCACGACAGTGGTGCCGTCATGCTGTGGGGTTGATTTACTGCAGAAGCTGCAGATTTCTTTGTTTTACCTAAAATCAGCAGCTGGCTTAGATTAGACTGAAGAGCGGGAACAGCATATCGATATTCTGCTGCTAGAGTTATGCTAGCAGCTAATCAACCTTGGCCTCCAATGATCACGGAATAAAAAGCTTTGGTCTGAAGGTTTGAAATGTAAACACATGTACAGATTAAAGGGCATATAGAAGGAAATGAATGGACGAGATGAGAACACGGCTTTTAAGTTGGAGGATTTTTTTTTTTTTCCCTTTCTGGCTGCTAATCGATGTCTGGAAGAAATCCAGCAGCTCTCCATTTCTCTCGCACTTGCAGACAAAACACCTTTAAAAAAAGCCTTCGATATCATTAGCTGTCATGTTTCACGGTGGGTAACACAACAGTGCACGGGTATAAACAGCTCACCAGCGAGTCTAGAGGGTACACTGGGCGCGCACCGCGAAGGGGGTGGGGAGTTCGGGGGGGGGTTGAGTGGATTACAGTGGGTCTCAGTGTGTACGGGGAGGGGGGAGCGTGGCGGCAACTTGGCTCCGTAATGGGATTTTTCTCAGTTGCCTTTGCTGCCGCTCACGCACACACACACCGACCGACACACACGCGCAAACAGACAGATCCAACTCCAAACAAGCAGGTTAGCTTGAACAAAGCAGAGCACATATCCTGTCTGAACAGCGAGCAGTAAGCTGCAGCAGAGCGCCGGCTCAGTTAAAGACACATATCCCCCTCACCTCTCCCATCCTCACAAAGCCTTGGGAGGGGGGGAGTGATGGGTGGGAGGCGGGGAGTGCGGGGGCTAAGCTGGATGAGGGTGAGGAGAGGTTGTAAAGACGACGCTACGCCATCCACTACTGCTTAGGGAAAGAGGAGATTTGTAGGAAAAAAGGACTAGCGATTGACGCAAAAGAGAAATAGTCAGAATCTGCCTCACATATTACTTTATATTCTATCAATTACTGGAGCTTTTTTTACTGCCCCAACCAGTACCTGCAATAAAATGGGAATATGTCATTTGGACTTAAAATTTTGTGCCATTTATTGTAATTACAGACTCAAATTTCCAATCTAATGACTGATGCCACTGATTCTGTCCTCCCTATTGGCTTTGGTTCCCTTCAAGGCTCCGTCCAACTCACAGAAAACCTTCTGGGGGTTCAGCTGGTTTTGGTCAGCTGCAGTATTGGAGACTTTTATGGATTTGACAGGGACAGCAGAAAATATTTACCTCTGTGTCTCCATTCAGGACATTTATATCATGAACTGAAGGACTGGAGACCCTCTGGTCCAGGATCAGAGCAGAGGGTGAACCCAGGCTTCCTCTCTACAGTAAGACCCTCAGGGTCATTTTTAGGGTTCCTGAGGCATTACATCTGAAATGGTATGCATTTTAAATTATTTTGGTTGAACGTTCCTCTTTAAAGTTGAAGTTGAAGCAGAAGCTTAAAGGAGCGAGAGCAGCACTCTGGTGAGGCCTGACCTCCAGGCCACCATAGAAGAACCCAGCCTCCAGCTTTCGTCGTATCATCAGGGAATTGAGCCACACCCCTCCATCAGTGAGCCGTGTCGTCGCAGAGTGAAACATTTCAGTTGTGGAAGCTAAAAACAGATTCCTACCCTGTCATCCAGCCTGAAAACAGACCCTCCTCCTCCTCCGCTATCTCCCTCAGAGTGTCTCCACCTGAGGAAGCATCGTCTGGAGGCATCAGCCAGAAGCCTGTGTTTAGATGGAGTCAGTTTAATCAGCCTCGTCCCTGCCTTTACCCACTAACTCTGACCAGGCCGCCTCCGCTCTTCCCTGACAGAGCCGAGGAAAAGCACGGGGAGACAACTGTCCCCCTGTGCTGGGAAGGGAGCGGGCCAAATCAAACAGCGACTGCCGCAACAGGAAACATCCCGCTACGAGTCTAGGGTTGGCAGGGAAAACGGCTTCTCCGTGTGCACGGCTATAAAGAAGTCCCTTTGTATGAAAAGACTGTCTCCAAAAACAGACTGAGCAGCAACCAGGACCAGTAGGATCATTTCTTTACCTCTAAGCTCATCATCAGTCGTCAACGGGAAACGTGTATCGACTGAGTGACCATTCATTTACGGCCACATGCTAAACCAGTTGAAGCACTGGTTGGAACTGGACCTTTCTCAGAGAAAAGCTCCTTCCACCCTCAAACAGGTCTGAGACAAAAAAAATGTAGAAATATGACAAACACATGAAGCTGGTTAGCATGGCGTTATTATACGACGCGTGGAAAATCCCCTCTGGGCCATTTTCAGCTTATTTCCTAAACTTCCAAGACCTGAAATCCAGACCTGACTGGTCCCAGTATGTGAGCATGAAACCAGTGAGGGTTTGGTCCACAGTGGAAAGGGACGAGGCTGGACTAGGCCACAAGGACTTCCTGTGTATGACCAATGAGGGACGATGGGGGAGTTACTGCCAACAAAACGGCAATTAGCTGCTCAATTTGTTGTTGCTTTGCAGTTTTACTGGATGTTTGATGAGTAATGTATGCAAAAAAAAAAAGAAACCTTATCTGTTTTTCTGACTGCGATTGGACTAGGACTAAATGAGTGAAGTTTCTGAAGTAGAAAGAGGCTAATGTGGCTAAGGTTGGAGAAGCAGTCCAATAAATTGTCTGCTTATGATTTAGTGTTTAATTGTTCACAAGTTGGGCGCTTTGACATTTCATTAAACAAAGTAATTTATCATTTAGAAAAACAGAGGATAAAACAAAACCAGGAACAAGGTGGTAAAACACAACTGAAGTTTCAGAAACAGACAAATTAAATTGTGCAGCACTGAAAAAAGCTTAGTCCATGCCCACCAACTGGGCATGGACTAAGCAGGAGAACGCGCAGTGCCAGCTGTGGTTCTCACTGAGCCCACTGGAGGATCCACCATTAGGGGTGGATGCCTTCGCTCACAGCCCGTGGCCAAGGATTACCAGTTTGAAAGGATTCCTTTATGCGTTTCCCCCAGTTCCATTGACTCCACGGCTCCTGGACCGAGTTTGGGAGGAACAACTGTCGGTAACCCTGGTGGCACCCGAGCGCAAGAACGCGGCGTGGTTTCACAGTCTGCAGCAACTGGTGTCAGGTCAACCGTGGAAGCTGCCATGGAGGGAGGATGCGCTCCTCCAGGCCGGGGGAACAATCAGGAGCCAACCCAGAAATAGGCCAGCGTCTCCAGGTCTGGCGGCTGAACGGGAGCACCTAGAGAGGCTCGGTCTCCCTCAGGATGTGGTGCGCACCCTTCAGGGCACATGAGCCGCTGCTACCATAGCGCTATATGCTTCGAAATGGTCAGCCTTTCAACCCTGGTGCGCGGGAGAGGGCGTGGAGCCCGTTTCATGTCCTTTAGGATGGGTGCTGTCATTCCTCCAGCAGCTGTTAGACAGAAATTTAGCTTGCAGCACCATTAAAACTTATGATGCAGCTATTTCCTCCTGCCATGAGGGTTTTGATGACAGAACAGTCTTCAACCACCTGCTGATGAAGCGATTTCTGAGAGGTGTGCTCAAAAGCAGACCTGTGTCACGCCCACTTTCTCCTCCATGGGATTTGACCCTGGTCCTGCACGCTCTGGATGAAGCTCCATTCGGGCCTTTAGATCAGGCTCCTCTTAAGATCCTGTCTTTTAAAACTGCTCTGTTGTTGGCTCTTACATCTGCAAAGAGAGTGAGCGATTTATCCGCTCTCTGTTGCTCCCTCTTGTCTCAGAATACGAGTCGACGGCAGCTCAGCTTCCTCTTTTAGTCCTAAAAGCATCACAAGCTCGTTCAGATCAAGAGAGGTATCTTTGGAGGGTTTCTACCCTCCTCCTCATAACTCCGAGGAAGAAACTGCATCTCATCTTCTCTGCCCCGTGCGCGCGCTCTCTTGCTATGTGGCGCGCACGTCTGCACTGCGTCGCTCTCAGCGTCTGTTTGTACATTACAGAGATAACTCAGTGGGGAGTCCTGTCTGCCCAGCGTCTTTCTCACTGGTTGTGTGAGGCCATCTCACAGGCTTACACTTCTTCTGGACTGGATCCTCCAGACAATCTAAAAGCTCACTCTACCAGAGGGATATCATCCTCCACAGCTCTGCGTGGAGGAATGTCTGTGGAGGACATTTGCACGGCAGCTTCCTGGTCATCTCCGTGCTCATTTATTCGGTTTTACCTGTGTGACGTTTCCACGTTTTCTCTATGACCCATTCTGTCCTCAGAGTTCTGAAGGAATAGTTAATTTTGTTACGTGTTATTTCTTTTCCTGGAGAGTTCTATATTTATTTACAAAGCACTTGAGAACAACATGGTTGTCCAAAAGTGCTGTATAATAAGTTACCTGTTCTATCCATCGTTACACTGTTACAGTTTGTAACTTTCGTCGTTCCTGTTCACAGCAGCAGATCTGCTTATCTCAACCTTTCTGACCAGAGCCTATTTTCCTCTATGGTCTTCTGGTGTATGGGAGGCCGGGAGTGCGCAATTACGCACTCTAGGCTGAGACTGTTTTTTGTATGCGAGCAGATGCTTCACGGTGGTGGTCTGGATGGACCCAGTGAGGCATAGACTACATCCTGCTTCGCCGTTAAACCACTAGCGATAGCCTTAAAGGGCTGTGCCTATACTCATAGAATCTGGGGTTACAATACATAACCAATGATTTTCCAGCTTGACTGCCATCCTTACAGTTTACGTCACGTGTTTAAAAAAAACGAAAAAAAAAAAAAACTAACTGCAAAATGCAAATGTCTCCCAGCAGGTGTTACACTCACATTGTAGAAAAAAATAAAAATAAATCAGAGCTGTGCTCCAAACATAGCGCTGGAAATCATTTTTAAAAAAACGTGTTTCATTAAAACGGAAACCTGAGATTTTTGGGTTCCTCAGGGGCCACGGAAGAAACCAGGCTCTGCAGATGCTGGGAGGTGCAACACCAAACTCCCGGCAACACTAAAAACACGGCTGTCACCGTGGGAGCGGAGGCTCACCTGAATAGGTAAAACTGGCCGTCGGCGTCCAGACGCCTCTTCACCTCCCAGCAAATCCACCCAGAACAGGATTACAAATACGAATCACTTGGACACTACTGACATGTAAGAAAATCGCTCCTCCGAAACGGACGATATCATGTGAATGTTTCTTCATGAAGAAATCATTAAGCCGGGGTTCTATTTCTTTGACATGGCTGTAATTATAAACTCTACAGTACAGAATTGAACCCCTGTGTTTAACGGTAAAAGTCCATTTTATGTTCTTTTCAGATAGTCCTGTCACAATAAGTAAATTTTGCTGGGCCATAAATTGTCCACGGAAGTTATCGTGATAAACAATAATATTGCTGTTTGAGTCCGTTTACAACTAACTTTACCGTTGAAGGCTTAATAACAATGCAAAAACACATTCTCAAAAGATCAATAAACTTTAAATTCTAATGAACATTTAAGACTGGAACTGGAAGACCTTTTGAAAATACAAAATAAATAAGCAAAAAAAAAAAAAAAGAATAGTAAAGTCTAGAAACAAAACTTCTGTCGTTTGGTTTTTGGTGAAAAGGGAGCAAAAGAAGATACAAATGGAAATTATTGAGTTTGTTTGAAGTAATCGAGCGATTAACTGATTTACTGCTTATTGCGACAAGCCTATTTTCAGATAAACTGTGTGGGTCCGGAGCGGTCCCAGGTTTGGAACGTCGATTCCGTCTCTCCGGGTCAGGAGAGGCGCTCATCAGTGGGAACAGTTGGGGACGATCCAGGACCGACTGGTGCATTAGTTAGTGGAATTATGTGAATCATGGCAGCACCAGCTAGAAAATGCTCACCAGCCGGATTAGATAATGCTATTATCAGGATGACGGTAGCATCAGAAGAAGAGCAGCATTAGCACGGATAATTCGACGCATCCAGCAGCAGAAAATCACCGTTAAATCAGAGCATTACGCCCCAAACAGATGAGATCCAGATAGAAAGGTGCGAGGCATTAAAGTCGACGGCAAATCTTTGAATTACAATTCACGGCAGTAAACAGGTGTTTAACAAAGCAGGGTAAAAAATAAATAAATAAAAGCTTTTTCCAGCCAACGGAGCTCAGAAACACAAACGCCTGATTTGCAGAGGGAGCCCCGTTTAACCGCAGGTGGCTCACTCTTCACTTCTCCTGTTTTAAAACTGAACCCAGCGGAGACCGAAGGGGTACAAGTGGAACTGATCAACGATTCGAAACGTTTGATTCGGTGTCGAGACTGAAACGGTAAAAAGCTGATCTCGCAACCAAACTGCTCATTTTCTTCTTCGAGGAATCTCACATAGTTCTTCCACCTGAGCTGTTCACGTCTCCAGCTCCTCCAGAAATCCTATGTACCAGTGGAGAACCCAAAAAGTAAAGCAGTAGCACTGCTTTAGCATATTTTAACTCGCGTTAAAAAGTATAAGAAACTACCCGAGTAAACATGGATTCGGTAAAAAGTCTACTCAAGTACTGAGTAACTGATCAAATTATCAATCATTTAATATTCAAAAATTATATCAACAGACGGACCAAAATGGCAATAATTCATATAAGTATCAGTTTCTTTCAGTAAAAAATTCGACACTTTAACAAGGACTGCAGGTGTGTGTCTGTGTATGATGATGTTTTTGGTTAAAACAATCATTCAACGAGTAGAAAACCTTGAAATTTTACTCAAGAGTACAGATACTTCATAATAAAACGAATCAAGAAAAAGTAAAATAATACAGCGTACCAACAAGTTACTCAAGCTAATGTAACTCGCTGCAGGCCAACTCTGCTCGTTGCCGCTGTGACTCCCGGACTCGTCCAGCCGAAGCTGCCGCGTCTGGAGAACGGCGCCTCCTCTGAACCCGCCACACACCGGCAGACACCTCCGCTTGGAAAACGCTGCGCCGCTATTTTGTCTTTACATATTTAGCTGCTGGATATTTGAATGCAAATGACTGTGGCGGGATCGCGGAGGGTGTTTTTGTTGACTGGAATTAGCGTTTGTGAGCAAGCTTTTCTTCTCCATTCTCCCCCGTTCCTTTCTCTCCTCTCCAAATTACAGCTATTAAGACGAGGCTGGAGCGAGCCAAACACGCCGCTCCACTTAATGTGATTCCCCCACCCCACCCCCACCCCACGCACCAAGAACAGGAATAAGAGGCGATGATTCATGGGAGCGCCGCAGCAGAGAGGGAGAGACGGGAAGATGTCCACCTCCAACGTGCTAACCGCTAACTCCGGGTCTGGTTAGCTGTGTAATTGCTCCTTCTCTTCCAGTCTAAGCCGATGAGCTTAAAGCAAACATAATCATTTATGACGTTCTTATTTAAGTCTGGCCAGTTGTTACGTTACCACAACACTAATCCACTGAGTAGAAAGCACCATGCTAACCCAGATCTGGCCTCTCGCCTTAATGTGGCTTTATCCTCTTCCTGCAGAGCGATCTGTCTGCAGCGATCCCTGCTCCCTCTGAACTCGATATTTACTCCTCCACTGTTGGCCACGGCAGCTTTCAACACCCAGAAGAAGGAGGAATTGAGCTGGACAGCTCCGGTCGAGGCCTGTGATTGGCCGGGCCCTGGGGACGCTGTACAGGAAGAGAGCTGTACGCCGCCAAAGGGAAAAGAAACAGGAACAGGAAGGAGAAACTGGTGGGAAAGTCAGAGGACGAGGTGATCAGATTCTACTGCAGGACGGCCAGACCAACCCTGAGATGAGAGGAGGCAGAGAGCCGGGAGAGGGCAGGGTGGGGAGAAGGAACGAAATGCAGATTCATTTTCTTCTGGACACATTTAAAAATATTCATCATAAAGAAAAGGCCCTAGAAAAGTAACCTACAGGACGTTCTGCTCTCTACCAAGAAGGCTGAGTTAAATCAGCTCTGAAATTTAAACTTGGGCCAGGACTTAAACGCATCGTTTCAATTGGCTACATACATTTAAAATATATTATTAGCATTTTTTATTTTTTTACCAAACAAAAGTCGCAAGGTGGAACCTTTGTATTCCCATGTTTCTGGTACTCCTGTAAATCTGGCACACAGTGACATCCACTAACAGAGCCGCTTTTTTCTGCCCATTGGGGGTTCATTTCTGCTTCTAAACGATCTGTAAGTTGTGCTAAAAGGAGTTAGCCTATCAGCAAAGCTATTCTAGCCTAAAAGAGCATCACAAATCTAAACATGTAGCAGCTAATGCTAATGTCCACAGCCCACATTTCTAAAGAAGCTCCATGAATGATCAGGACTTCCTGAAACACTTTGCTCCAATCTGATCTTTGAAGAACAGATTAAAGACTATAAATATCTTTGTTACTGACATCAGATGGACATTTAGTCAATAATTTTGCAGTAAAAAGGGTTTTTTAATTGAAAGTGTTGCTTGTTTTCTCGACAGAAATTAGTCCCGCTACTTGTTACCATTAGTTTGACGATCTGAAACATTTGTGTCAACAATAAAACACAAGGAGAAAGAATCTGTAAGGGATCCTGCTGTATACCTTACAGTCTTACCAGAGTTACAACTCCCATCCAGCTCCGGCTAATGAAACGCCTCCAGCTGGCGCTGCTCCTCCTGCAGCAGATGCTGCATGAAGCCGCCCCGGCCTTCCCTGTAGATGAAGGCTCAGCGCAGCCCGCAGCGCTGCCGGGACGGCCCAGACAAACGACAGTTCAGTGAGGTGGGGTCCCTGGGAAGAGCCAGGCGCGGCCTCTGGCGCTGGACCGTCGCTAGCTGGCTGCGCTAATGGCTCCCCAGACAGCCAGGCTTGACCTCACGGGCCCAGAGCGTTCATTACCAGCTGGTTAGCAGGAGCAGCAGTGTGAACAGCTACTGCTGGTTAACTGCAGTTGGGGGTTAAAGCTGGTTTAATGGGTTCACCTGGAGCTGCTGCTGAACTGCTGTGCTTCTGGATCCATCATTCCCCAGTAACCAGTTCCTAATTCAGAATGGATTCAAATATCTCGATCACTTCCTAGAAACCAGCCAGATGTTTTAACCAAACAGCTTTAGTGATCAGGCCTTTCTGTTACAGTTCAACAGTTAAAGTCCATAATAGTTTAGTCTACAGGTACTGCCTGGGCAATTCTTCAACGAAAGCTTCTAGGGTCAAAGGTAGCTCAACATCGGAAATTTCACGGAGACATGAAATCAAAAGAAATCTGACCCATAAAGAGGTCAAACACAACATTAAGCACTTATTTGGTTGTTCAATGCTTCAAAATGTACATTTCCAAAACAAATGCTATGGCTTCAATATCTTCAAAGGAAATCCCACAACAATGCAATTGTTTCCATCTTAAACACAAAATCATGAAACTGCCTACCTTTGTTTTCAGAATGTAAATGCGTCCAGAGCTTGTTTCATAATTTCCATCTGTTGTAGTTGGTAGCGCTAAGCTAACAGGTTTAGCGTCACAACTGGCAGCAAAAAGAAACTTTATAAAACTGGTCAGTGTCAGATCAATTTCTTCCATGGACAAAGAAAGCTTCTCAAACATCTCTCTCTCTCTCTCTCTCAGTCTGATAGAGGAAGTGAGGAAACAGCAGGTCACATGACTTCCTGTCAGTCTTCATATATGTTTCAACAGGGCAGAAATAATGCAGCTTGGTGCGCAGTTGCAACTGGATTACAGTATGCTGTAGGCTGCTAACTTAGCAAAGAACCAAGTTCAAAACAGCTGAAACTTTACTGTTATTCTGCCTCAAGCTAAGATGAATTTATATGAATTAAAAAAACATGACAATTAACTCAATCAGTCCCATTAAACACTTGTGGAACCAGTTTGGCTGTTCTGCTCATCCCAGTGCGACTAACTCAACCACAGTGGCTGGTTCAGGACAGATCCTGGGTCGAAGATTGGAACTTGTGACCAATCTGGTGACCCGCATGAACTGGAGGTCAAAGGTTATGCTTGAGTTCTTCTAGTCGCTACCGAGGCGCCTCTTTGATTATTAAAGTAGTGTTAAAATGTGAATAAGTCTTCAATCATTCACTTCAGTAAACAATAATGTGTCACTGTCAGACGTAAGCTTTTCAAGATGGCTGACAGAAACACTGAGGGGATTTGTGGGAAATGTAGGCCGTGCTCTGCAGTTGGACTGGATGAGTCATGCTGTGGGATTGCTTTAGTTTCACTGGTAAACAAACTGAACAAGATGTAGATGAAGAGAGATTTTGTTCGACTCCGTCGCCATGAAACTGAGCATAGATCCACGTTAACTAGAAACTCAATATTTGAATCCAGAATTGAATCTGACAGAAAGTAAGCAAGAGACGTGGACAATAACCCAAACAGGCTATTTATTCCTTCGAATGTTTATACGTTGATCTTCTGACATCCACAGCTTTACCATGTTGCTACGAAATGATTCTGTAGCCTAACACTGACTGCAGCTTTTCTCCAGTAACAGTAAATGTGACAAAGTAGGTGCTGAATATGGCACCTGAAATTCACATCCAGGAAACACCATGAAGCGACTTGTTAGAGGCATTTTATTGGCATAAAGCTGAAAAGTGTCCATATTTCTTTGTTTTTCAGGTCCATCTCCAATTGTATTTCTAGCAAAAATGCTACATAAAGGAGTCAATTCTCTGTAGGAAAAACAAATTGTTCTTTCTGCTTCACAAACAAAACCTAGCCTTGTGCAACTTGAGGCGTTAGATGAGAGGAACAGATTCTGTCTTTTCAAACAGTTTTCAGAGAAACAGAATCCTCAAAACTTCTTGAGATTTTGTTCTGCCACTATCCGACTCTTTGTAGGAATAAAAATCGCGAAGAACCGAAAAGTTTAGCCTGATTGGGTCATATTGAACCAACAGTGGACTGAACAACCAGAGCCACAGTAAAAAAAATTGAAAATCTGCCTCCAGTTTTCAGACGAGAGCCAAAAGCGCTTCAGTGGTTTGATGTTGGATCAAAACATGCTCTCTAACACCTCCAAGTAGATTTTCCTTCTAGACCTGGAAGCTGTGTCTGATAGTTGGGACGCCGTCTCCTGTCCCCTTCGTTCCAGTACAGCAGACTGAAGTTTGAGGCTGAGCAGAAAGAAAATGTCCTCTTGGCCCAGAGCAGCACTGGGAAGCTTTCCACAAATCTCTCCTGGCGTGTTCCCTTTGTTGGTTTTCCAAAGACAACATGGAGGATCCAGCAGCAAGAGGGAGGGCTTTCCCAGCAACCCCCCGTCCCATAGGGGAGCAGGCGGAGGGGAGGAGGGTTATTATCCGGTGCACCCTCGCTATGACGATACACGGTGGAAGAGTCTTTTCTGTGAATCATCCGCAGCCGCCTCTAAGCCCGTTCCGACGGCCGGCTGTTTATTTTAGGGCCTGTAAGAAGATGAGGCTCTTTTGTTGCATTGTGGGAAACAAAACCGGGATAAAGACGTCAGTGCTGAGCGCTCGACGTTTGGGACTCAGTGGAGCGGCGTCTCCGCAGAGAACAAAAGTTTCCTCTCTCTGCAGACGACTTCTGGTCATTTGCATTTGAGTTTTTTTGGGGGTTTTTTTTCCGCGTGTGTTTTCTGAGGCGATGATGATAAGAATCGTATCTGAGCCCGCAGCGCTGCTCCGGTCCCTCCTGTTTGTTTGGTCCTGGGATTAATTATCATAGCCATACGCCTGCCTAATGCAGCCTGACACTGAGGCAAACTTTCTCTACTGTAATTACAGCAAACTTCATTAGCTTGATTTGGTTTTTGTGACAATCCGCTCCGTTATTTAGTCACGACTCGGAATGTGGGGGGGGTGTCACAGATTCCTCAACTGTGTCCCAATTTAGAGCTAAATATCCCGTTCTCTCATCTCTCGCGGCAGAGATGAGCTCCTCAGGTGTGAAAATGTTGATTTTTATTATTATTATTATTATTACTGTTTCTCAAAGTTTGATAAGTAGGGAGAAAGTGTGTGGCGGGTTCAGCTGCAGCTCATCCTTCACCAGTTTGAAAGGAAACTGGGAAACTAATGACTGGTTAGTCATTCAGTGTGAACTAAAGCTGAATCTCATCCGCTTTTAGAGTCAAACTTGCTAAGTCATTAATAACCATCAGAGAAGGGGACACTGCATCTTTCATGACCTCGCAACCTTTCTGTTTTGGTTTTCTGTGTCGGTACTGACGATCTTTATAGCTTATTTCCGTTGGATCATTTAGTGTTTTGTTGGACAGATCATTTTAAAGTCATATTTATATCCTCCTATTGCATGAGTTTGCTGGAAATTGTGTAACATTGAAGGTATTTAAGTCCACTTCATCTATTTGAGGGAAATAAAATCCTTTTTGACATCTCAGAGTCTTTTTGGGGATGTTTGTGGAAAGTTTTAAACGTTCCATTTCATTTTAAAGTATCTCCCTCTCGGTGTTTGGCCAGAGGGTAAATACGCGCAGGGGAAGCCACGGAAGCTAACATCTACAGTCTTCCTTATATCCGCTCTTCAGGGTATGGCCAATCAGTGACAAAGAAACTAAATGGAGGTCCTGGATTGGCTGCTTTGGAAACACCAGCCAATTGCGTGTCAACTAGCATTGAGTATGGAGAAAAATCCATCAATAGCCCGAATACATTGTTAAATGACTAAATTCATAAACATTCAGCTCCTGATCAGTGGAGCTGTACCTGGACAACCCTTGAATGAAGCATTTTTAGACATTTCTGGCCCTCTTAGGTATTCTTTGGTCCTTTTTTACCGTCTTGATGGGTTTTTTGGAGTCTTTGAAGGATAAAAGTAGAATTTCTTGCACCTTTTAGGTGTAGATCACCATATGCTGATGGCCCAGGAACAGAGAAGCATCCCAGACGAATTCTGCACGACTGAGAAGATTCTGAGGTGATGAAGCTGACGTCGCCGTTCTGCTCCCGCTGAGTTCAGGATTAAGCATTCTGCTCCAGGTAATGACACGCTTCCTTCTTTCATTCCAATAAGAAATCATCCATTATTTAGCTCCCAACCTCTGCGCCCGGCCTCCCCCTCTCAGATGGCTGGGGCGCCCCGCTGGCTCCTGCTTCAAGGACGAACGTGGCGGCAAAGAGAGGAGCCGACCTCAGCCACCAGACAGAGAGAAGAGGAGGAGGAGGAGGAACTGCACACGTTCACAAACACACACCTTTACAGAAGAGGTGCGACCCAAATATACATTGCTTTGTACTCTGCTTGAAAGTTTCCCGTCCTCTTCCGTCCTCGAAACGTTCAAGGAGAGGAGAAAAACACGACAATGAATAAATCATCCGGCGGCTCCCTGGAACCGTTCCTGAAGAGAGGGAGCCTCTCCGCCTCGGCGTGGAGGGAGACAAAGACGGGAGGTGGGGGGGGTGGAGAGAGTTGAAAGGGAGACACAGAGAGCAAACACCTCTTTGGTCTTCTCTCTCATGGAACACGCCATTTCTTGATTTGCTCTTAAATCCATCATCAGTCGAGCTAAAAATCTGAGGCTGTGAAGCAGCAGATCACATGTCCCCAGTGAGCACTTGAATTACAGGAGCCAAACACTCCAAGAGCCCATTAACCAACTTCACACGTTGATTCGGAGCGCTGGGCTTCCTCCTGGAACGTCTCGAATTAGCAGCTGATTTCTGATCTCCTATCTGGAGTCTTGCGCGGACGCTGTCGGCTCCCGGCGGAAACCTCGGAGTGTTGGAGGAGCCTGGGATCAGTCCTGGGAAACGACGCCAAAGGTCTCCAAGAGTTTGTTTCTATAGTGCCAATTCGACACATCATCTGGAGGCAATTACACAAAACGTCATTTTAATCATCCAATTGATCGCAGTTATCAATCACTCAAGTACAGTTAATTGTTCCAGTTAGTTTGAAAGTTTTCTATCGAAGGAAACCCAGCAGGAGTTGTTGACTTGATGAATTCATGCCTCCTGACCAGCAGGGGGCGACAATGGAGAGGAAAAACTCCAGCAGAACTAAAACCTACAATGACTAACTGGAGGTTTAAGAAGATGGAAAGAAACAGAAGAAGTGAACCAGGATCGTCCATCCATCCATTTGTGTTCTCCGAGTTGATTTTTTATTTTTTTCTTTAAGTGATTGTCCCCTCCGGTTTTTGTTTTGTTTGTTGCACAGTCTGATTGTAAGACAAACGATTGTTAGACCAAATATGGCGGCTGGGTAGAAAATGGTCAGATATTCTGAATGCCTAAAATCTTTTGCAAAGTTCTGAGAATTTCAGTAACAACGCGGAGTCTGAAACAGCTTCACTGCTCGTGTAAAGCGGCTGAATTTTTCGGAGACGCCGGATGTTCCCAGTGTGTCCACTGTCCAAGCGGGACAGTCAGTAAATGTTGCTTCCAGTCCGTCTCGGAGCCTGTCAGGATTATTAACAGCTTTATTGATTTTTATGGCTGAGCGGTGCAGCGACAGCACAGACAGCTGGACATGGAAAAGTTGACACGGATCTGGGCCTGAGAGCTGATCTGTCAATAAGAGGCTGAATGGGACCTGTCCTCTCCTCCTCTCGTCTCTGTGTCCCCGTCTCTGAGTTGGGAAGTTGTCTGGGTGAAATAAACCTCAGTAATGGCTCTGCTTTGCTGCTAATCTTGTCATAAGAAGGTGCAGCCTCGAAGGACGGCTCCTCGTGTGTGATATCCTAATTTAAACATCAAAAGATCCCATCATTAGGAAGCGGGCGTCTAGCCCCACTTTTCAAGGGAAATTATTACATCTCGCCGCTGCTCCGGCGTAATGCGAGAAGACGTTTCTGTCAAGCTCGTAAATCTCTCTGGACCTGATGTTTGTGCACTTGAAGAAAAACATCATCATTAGCAGCTTTTCCTTCTGATAGACGGCGCGCTGAGTGTTGGTGTCGCAGCGTGCCGGGCTCTGATGTTAGCCTCCTCTGGAGCTGCTGTCTGCAGGCTGGGATCTGCTGGATGGGAGCCGGGTTTCCGGGACGATACGCAGGAACTGACGGATGTCGCTAAGCAATCAGGCGTCCCACACCTGGCCGATGTCGTCGTCTGCATGACAGGTGCAGGTCCAAACGACAAGAACTAGCTTCAAACTAGCAAACTGGATATTCAGTGATGAGCCCCATTGCATATTTCTACTGTTTTTGCTTTGTTGACGAATTAAAGGATACTTCACTAAAAGATTTGTTCCTCTAAAGTGAGAAACACCAAACGAAGTTCAGCTGCATTACAGTCGAGGAAGTCAGAATCCAGTTTCTAGATCCGCGTTGTCCATGAGGGAAATGTTGTTACTGAGAGGTAGATTGACTTTCTGGTACCAACTAGATGGTAAATGAAGGTTAATAAATGTAGAGCGTTGGTAGCGTGCTATCATGCTGATCAGGGGGCATTACCTGGGCTTTCATGGTGGAGAGCAGCAGCCGGGTAGGTAAGGCTGAGAGCTCTTCAGCTCTCCACTCCTCACTCTGTCATAGTGCAGGCAGCCGTTGGGACAATGAAGAGAGGCCGGCAATGGCTGGTCCCCTCTGAGGCCTTTTTCATGCTCTCAGGTTGAGTCACGAGGGCCACTTCATGGTCGTTATGCAGGGTCGGGAAATGCATCGCATCTCTTTTAAAACTCTGACCCGCCCTTTTAGTCTGCTGCGCTCTGGTTGATTATCCACACTCACCCTGGTGGAAAGAGTCAGAAACGCTCTCAGGGGATGAGAGAGGCGCAGAAACACGGAGAGCGGCTTCATTCGCCGAGTGGCTCATTTTCACGGCGGTTCGGGCTCGGACGCCCGGACCCCGCTATGAAAGCAGTGGAGCGGCGTTTAACCCTGTGGCCGAGGCGACCTGGAGCCAGCTAGAGGCGCCGCTTGCACTGAGCGCGCTCCGTCGCTTCCTGGCTGCTGTCGGTCAGGCCGGGGCCGAGAACCGAGACTCCACTCTGCAGGCTCGTCGGTTTGTAGATGACCTTGCGCTCAAGGTGAAACGCGGTGAATGTTTTAACAGATGCTGAAAGTTTCTTGCCCCGTGCAGCATGTGGCGCATCCTTCACTGGACCCGGCCCTCTTCAGGTCCAAACTTACCCTGAAATCAGCTGAAATCCTTCGTTCACACAGAGAGCAACAAACAAGCGGCTTGTTTGTTTGTTTGTTTGTGTATGTCCCCTGAACTCCCCCTACCCCCACTCACAAGGGACCAGCATGTTTACTCATTAGCTAGCTACGTCCAGGATGAAGGATGAAGCTGAGGACCGATAATGTAAGACAGGACGGCTCAGCGCCAAACCCCGCTGGAAGCGCTCACCTTGATGATGGGCGGAGTCTCTCTGAATGGTATTAAAAACACCATTAATAAGATGGACGAATGGAGCTTGTTGGGGCTGAAGCATATCTGTCCAGACTGACAGAAACACCAAACTGCACTCCAAGTGGAGAATTTAGAGTGGTAGATACAGGGAAAAGAAAGAAAGCAGCAGAGAATGTCTGTTTTAGTTAAGGACCGTTCGACCATCTTGCTTTGCATCAGAATAGGATCCACGGCTGAGAATATTCCAGCTTTCCTGACCATCAACAAGCACAAGGCGGTCCTGTTGCAGTACAGAAGGTTTCATGATGCCCAAGATGAGCTCAAACCCTCCTGCTGCTAGAGCCGAGCAAGCTCTGAACCGGTGGCAAAGCAGCAACAAAGAACGATGTACGGTCTGACTGGTCTGGTGAACCAGTTAAGCTACCAGGGCAGAACCTCCTCAGCTTTTGGCAGCAGGTCAACTGCTGGTCAACATTCATGTGTTCTTGTTGTTTCTTACGTGGAGGCTTAATGTAGGCCTGACCATTGCTCAGCGCCCCCTACAGGTCTGGGGGAGTAAACACAGCTTTTTGGGCTTCCCAAGTGAAAGCATTTCTGTTAGCAGCATCGCTTGAGTGGAGCCAAACTAATCTGAATCTGAAGATCTCTAACATGAACATAATAAGAATAAGAATAAGAACTTTCAAAAATATAAAGATCAATTTCATACTTGGAATTGAATAAAAATTGCATTTTTGATTCTTTTTGTTTAAGGATGGAAATTTTTGATTTTCAATTTTCTTGCTAAAATGTTACATATTTGAAAACTTTCTTTAAAGTTCATGTTATAATCCTAAAATCTTGTTTCTCCCACGGTGTAATATGCTTTGGTGCAACTTAATGAATTACATTAAATGTAGTATTTGTTTAACTTAAGTTTACTTTCAGATATCTGTATCTGGCGAAATAATTGGTAAAATTATTAAAAAGGAATAAATTGATTGTATTTTACAAATTAACTATCCCATTGATATAACAGTTAATATTCCACATGTGCGACATCTAATTAGCCATTTTGGACCATAAAGTTAGTGAAAGTTAACTGGTATTATGAACCTGGAGGTTTTGGAACGTCTTCCAGGTCCATCACAGACATTGTTGTTTTGAGCCGGAAGCTGCAGGTAGCATTAGCCGAGGATAAACCTGGTGTTTGTTCCCAGTTGTTTTTGTCTCGGTTTTTCCCCCCACAGCATCTAATCCATGACCACAGCCATCCTCCTCATTACCGCCAAATTACATGCAAATTTCCCCCCAAATAAATGAGTTTTAAGTACTTGACAACCTGTCAGCCTTCAGATATTGAGACGTTCTGACGGCTAGATAAACAATCAACAATAATCACTCTATGCAAATTTGATATTTCCTGCACAATTACGAAAAGGAAGGGAAAAAAAGAAAAAGAAAGCCTCCCACTATAAATAACCGGACGCACAAAGGCATCTGGCATTTGTTCAGGTTCTGAACAGATACGGATGCAAATGGAAGATTCTTTAGGATGTAATTGATTCAAACAGGGCTGCGCCTCCTCTGCCTCCTCTTATTGTTCTTTTTTCTTCTTCTGCCTGCCACTTGTTCTTTCTTTCCTCCTTTTCTTTTTATCTCCCAGCTTTCAATATACGCAGATAATAGCAGATGTAAATGAGCGAGCTGGAGGAAGGAGGATGTGAATCACCTTTCCGTCTACACCTCTTGTTTTGTCTTTCTGCGCTGCTGATTTAAAGGCGAGATGTGTGCAAAGCAGCGGGGCTGCTATGAAGTGGATTGGAATTGAATGCCGGCTGGGAAAGAGTCCGCTGCTCGGGAAGATTACGGCGCGCCTCATCCCCTCCCTTCTCCACGACACCCAGAGATTAAGACTGACAAGAACACATCAAGTCGTTGCAGGATTGCCCCATCTCTCACTCTCATCTCCTTCCCACAGCCTCCCCCCACTTTGATCCCCCCACTGTTCTCCTCTTGATTTGTCTGTCTTCAAAGAGGCCTTGGAGGCTTGTCCTGAAGCTGGATGTGTGCAGAGGCTGACCCCGCTGACCACCGACCTGCAGGAGCGGGACATCCATTAGCAGCGCTAACGGCTTCATCCCTCTCCAGCGCCGAGACCTCCCACCCGTTTTTTGGTGGGTTTTCCCACATCTAAAGGTATCCTTGTTTCATCCACAATCACAGCAATGCTATTTTTTTCTTTATTTGGCTTACTTATAAATGCAGATATTTACTGCAGTGTGTATAAAAGAAGATGCACCAGCTGGTTATGCCAAGAATACGACGGGTGCTCCACAAAGATCGCCATTAAGTCCTCTTTTGTTATCCTGGTCTTCCTGTATTATTGTGTTAAAGGCCTGGCGAAATGACAGCCAGACAAACAAACTTTAACAATTCTGGACAAACAGCCAGTGCATGACCACCACTGTAAACTACTAGACAAACACAAGTCACAGAGCTTTGAGAACGTTTGGTTTTCTGCTTAAATTTAAATTTTCCGGTCTCTTTTCCAACTGGTTAAAATGAGTTACAGTCGAAAATGTTAGTCAAAATATACTATGGCCATTTCACAACCATGAGTATTTGAGTCTTAATTTAAAAACTGATATATTCATAAGTTTCCTGAAATTTCTGCTGAATCCCAACTAATGAAAATGCTGGAAATTGTCTAAATTAGTGGTCAAATCATGCTTTTAAATCCTTCTTTTTCACATGTAAATCATTCTCCTATGGTCTATCTAAAGTGGAACTGCAATGCCTTGGTCTGATTCCTGGTTATTAGCTCCACAGACCCCTGGATCCCCAGATCCCCAAAACTTTAATAAAAATGTATTTCTATTTCCAGTTAAGGGTAGAAAGATGTACGGACATCTGATTTTATTGTTTGCCTGTAATGAATTACAGCTACATTGCCGATGTAGTTTAAGGCGCAACTTTTCCAGACTCTTCTGTGGTGATACTTTCCACTCAAAACAAGAACATTAAAGGTTGTTTATCATCTTAATGCTTCATCCCCAGAGATTAATCAACCACAGCTGCTGAAAATCACCTGGATTATTTCTAAAATCTTTACTCCAAGCAGCAGATTTCCTCTCAGCACCAGGGATCCTCAGAGCAGGTAGGCGTTTGAGTGGAGGGGTTTCAACTTGAGAAGGTGTGGACGCCTGGTCTGGAAGGAGAGATGCGGCACTGACAAGCACTGCAGTTATCAATCATAGGCTGCTCTATTAATTTCATCAAGGCCCCGGTGTCTGCTGACATTAAATGACACGCCGGTTGGTCGATGGCGTCCCTGAGGTGGCAACACGGCCGGCCGCCGCTTTTGAAATGCAAATAAGGCTTTAACCTTAAACAGAGCCGCCTGGCCGAAATTATCTTTCTGCCTCCGAGTCAGGTACCTGCTCGCTCGCTCTCCTCCCCCTCCACCAGCCTGACCCCTGGGGTACAGGAGACGGAAAGAGCATCTTTGGAAGAAGCGACAGATAAAGGCAAAGGTGGCGGAGGGCGGGGAAAGGAGAGGGGGAGTGCTGACACCAGCATTCTGTCCCGACGAGGAGTCCGAGGGGCGCAGCCGCCGCCGCCGAGCGTGGAGACCGAGATGTCTCAAGGACGGGGAGGCGGGAGGAGGGGAAAGGGATTGAAAGAACATGGCAGATCTGAGGAGCGAGCCCGATTGTACGGGCGAGGAAACTACAAGATCTGGAGTCAGCCTGGATGAAGCGACCCGCAGAGTGGACAGAGTGGTTAGCATTTAGCCGCTGTTCTCGTTGAAGCTGTATCTGCACGATGATGGACAAACCCAAAGGTCCTGATGGTTCCTGAAGCAGAAGACCCCGGAGACAGAACGGAGGCGGCAAAGGAAGGACGACAAACAAACACGACAACCGTCTCTCTCTCTCTGTCAGCCGTTGCTGTCTCGGTTTCATTTCTCCTGAGCTTTCTGAGCGAAGCAAACTGAGCTCTAACTGGTCACACATCGCCTAAATCCCACTAATAATGCGATCTGTAAACAACACCTTATGCACTCAATGCCAAACAGATCTATGACTCAACAAGAGACATGGGAATCAACTCAGACACCTTTGTACAGTCTACTTTATTAATTATTCAAGTCAACCTTGGCAAGAAATCGTTAATTAAGACAGCATATTTCCTCCTTTAAACTGAAGTGGTAATGTAAATGTAGTTTAAGCCCAAACCACATGTTATTATGTGGAATAATGTTTTCAAACCATCTTGTAGTGCTTCCGTCACTTATTGAGTTCAATCAATAAACTGCACCAATATTCATTTCCCATTTGTACAGTGGAATACCAGGAATTCAATCCAATCCGGTTTATTTCTATAGCACCAATTCACCAACAAAAGGCAGAAAGTCATTTCAATTCAATACATATACATTCTAATTGATCCTAGTTATCAATCGTGCATAAAGCAGACTGATTATTATTGAAATTGGTTTCAAAAGTTTCTAAGGAAACTCGCTCGTTGCAGCACTCGCTCAACAGAAAGACAAAAAAAAAAGGCATTTTTAGACTCCAATGTTCAATTCCTATGACATATTTAGCTTTATTTGGATTAAAAAGTATAACGTGTGTTACCTTTGCAGTAGCGTTTATACATTTTAAAGAAAAATGAAAAAGCACATAGTTTTTGGCTCATAGTATGCAAATGTCCACAATAAGCACTAGATTGTAGAGCTTTGCATGCATGCTCATGCTCTGAGGCAAGGAGCTGCAGAATGAGGAGCTAAGCCAGTGATGTTAAGCATCAGGGGGGAGATGGGGGGAGGTGGAGACACCTGGCTCAGAAACTTAAGTGCTTCCACCAAGTATCATCAACCCCAGATTAAAAGCATGGAGGGGGAATAGTGGGAGGAGAGGGATGCAAAGTGAGGAGGAGGGAGTGATCGTGCATATGACAAGATGGTAGAAGGAAGAGGGGAAAAAAAAAAAATCAAGAGAGGACTAGAGGAAGGAGAGGGATCTCTGGGAAACGTGGCTTGTAGAGTACAGATGTAAAGATGCTGGATGGGAAAATACATAGCTGAGCACATAAACCGACATTTTCCTGCTTGACGGGTAATTATAGGATGTTATTTCCTTCGGCAGACGCAGCCGTGATTGGCGACATATGGGCCGAGAGTCTGCAGAGATGGATCTTCCCTGTTCTACGCGAGCGTGGCAGTATGGAACAAGGAAATGAATGCAGTTATACACTCACCGGCCACTTTATTAGGTACACCCGTCCAACTGCTCATTAACGCAAATGTCAAATCAGGAAATCACGCTGAAGCAAATCAATACATTTGGGAATGTAGACGTGTCCAACAGTTCAAAGCGAGCATCAGAATGGGGAAGAAAGGTGATTTAAGTGACTTTAGACGTGGCATGGTTGTTGGTGCCAGATGGGCTGGTCAGAGTATTTCAGAAACTGCTGATCTACTGGGATTTTCACATACAACCATCTCTAGGGTTTACAGAGAATGGTCCGGAAAAGAGAAAATATCCAGTGAGCGGCAGTTCTGTGGGCACAAATGCCTTGTTGCTGCCAGAGGGCAAAGGAGAACGGCCAGACTGATTGGAGCTGATACAACGGCAACAGTAACTCAAATAACCACTCGTTACAACCGAGGTATGCAGAAGAGCATCTCCGAATGCACAACACGTCGAACCTTGAGGCGGATGGGCTACAGCAGCAGAAGACCACACCGGGTGGAAATCCTGTCAGCTAAGAACAGGAAACTGAGGCTACAATTCGCACAGGCTCACCAAAATTGGACAACAGAAGATTGAAAAAAACGTTGCCTGGTCTGATGAGTTTCGATTTGTGCTGCAACATTCGGATGGTAGGGTCAGAATTTGGTATCAACAACATGAAAGCATGGATCCATCCTGCCTTGTATCAACGGTTCAGGCTGGTGGTGGTGGTGCAGTGGTGTGGGGGATATTTTCCTCACACACCTTGGGCTCATTAGCACCAATTGAGCATCATCTTCTGATGGCTACTTCCAGCAGGATAACCAGCCATGTCATAAAGTGCGAATCATCTCAGGCTGGTTTCTTGAACACAACAATGATTGTACCCGAATGGCCTCCACTGTCACCGGATCTCAATCCGATAGAGCACCTGTGGGACGTGGTGGAAAGGGAGATTTGCATCATGGATGTGCAGCCGACAAATTTCTGTTTTAATACCTAAAGAGTTGGACACAAAATATATTTTTGAAATCCTGTTACACATGTTTTGCTCATTTTCGTATAAAGAACACTTAACCCCCACAGAACCATTACAGCAACAATCAGCGATAAGATACCCCCTCACCCACCCACAACCCCCCTCCACCTTAAACCACATAGCCTGATTAGCAGACAATCTCCCCTCAGATGTCTCTCTAGAAGCTCGCCGATGAAGGACCTGCTGATTACCGAACACAAATACCGGCCTGATATCCTCTGTCGACGGCAAACAACAGGATGTGTGCGCCGCAATCTGCACTTTGTGCGTTTCCAGAAATCTGTGTTTTGATTGCGGAACTGACTGCGCGCTCGCCGCTCTTTAAGGGAGACGTCACTCTCAACCTCCCCCCCCCCCACCTCGCCCCTCCAAACCCCCCCGGTTTGCCACCACTCCTGCAAATGGTTATTATTATCGTCATCAGCCGAGAACGGAGAGAAATCAGCACCCTGACAGGCAATCTCTTCTCTTAGCACCACCACTGCAAGAAAGTAGCCGTCCATACAAAAGATCCGACACGGGAATCAGCAGCTTGATGCTTCATTCAGCACTTTGCAAAAGCACAAACTAATCTTTATATTTGTCTTATCAGAAAGTCTTGATCAACGGTTAGAATGTCTTCATTGGTTTCAGGATGGTTTAAAACCTTTGCACAGAACTAAGTCAGATATTAAAAAAACACCTCTTAAAAAGCAAAGCGCTGTAAAATCCGAGACGTTCTGGCTGGTATTTCTTGCAGCGCATTCCCCTCTCTGTCTTTAGATGCACTTATGTTCATCCCACAGTTGTATTGACAAGAGGAGACTCACAAACTGCCTCACACACGCGCACACACGCACACACCGGACCCACTACAGGACTAATAGGGTTTCAAGTGTTTTCACCCAAAACTCGAGCCGAATAACAACCAGAATCAGCCTGAAGAGCTCCCAGCATTCACCGCACCACAAGCTGACGGACAGCAACAACTTTTCACGTCAAAGCTCCAGAGTTTTTGACCTAGAGTTACTTTTATTGGACAAAACGAAAGTTTCATTCATTTATGACAGATTTTTTTTATTTTTTTTTACAGTAATCTGCCATTTTTTGGAACCCCTCCAAAAAAAAGCAAGTAAAGACGGATACATGGTTTGCTAATGTACAGACGAAGGATGATTAAGGAATACTGGAATCCATTTCCAAACACATTTTCATGACCTAGTCCAAACTTTTCCTGATCCAATTTTTAGTGTGAATGAACATTTACAAGGGCATTTCTTCAGTGGCCTGCTTTAAATCTAGCCAATAAGAGAACTAATAAAATCTAGAAATCCCAATATTTTTCCAGACTCTTTGATGGTCATAGTTGTTGGTGAAACTGAATTTCTTCAGAAATGTCAGGTCTAATGATCTGAGTGGCAGGTCAGCAGTCCTTCTATTCAAATGCCAGTGAGTCAGAAGTTTTAAGTTTTAAGTAAAATCCGTGAATTAAGCTACTCTCTAAATGTATCCACACCAAAGCAATGCAAGGATGGAAGGGAACTGCAATTGAATACCTCACATTATCACTACCAGATACCTAAAAGCTGCCCCCTAGCTGTCAAAGATTGTCACACAAGCAACCTTCCTCATCCAATTGTTTCAGATTTTCTCTTTGGGCAAAGTTATTCGGTTTATTCATTTTTTTTTTACATTTTGTTTCATTACAACAAGAAGACAGCTTTCAGTTTTTAACTTTTCCTTTGACACGGGATGGTTCAAAGTAGATGGAAACTCATCAGATTTTCCAGTAAAAACAAAAATGCCAAAGGCGCTTTAAAAGGATTCATAAACATTTCTCATCTCTGAAAATGTCAAAGTATCAGAAAGCATATGAATAGCCAGCAGTAATTTTGAACGATTTTTGAAGGCGTTTAAAGGCAAACGGTGTCGTTAAAAGTATTAAAATTCGGTATTTATGGTAGTTCTTTAACAATAAAACACATTTAGAGGCTCTCAGTGGCCCTCTGCTAGAATCCAAACATTTTGATGTAGTCAACAAGGAATCAGGTGAGAAAAGTATGTTTGCTGCCCTCTTTCCCTCTCCAGCTACCCCTCAGTGTCCGTCTCTCTCTCCGCCTCTCTCTCTCTTGGTTAATGAGCTGTGCAAGGCTGCCATCATTCTGTGTAGTCATGTAGAGAGTCAAAGAGGAAGGATGAAAAACTCTCACATAGAGAGACAGAAAACAGGTGAGACAGGCAGAGAAGAGAGCGGGGACATGATGTTTTCCCTCACCTCCTCCCTAATCAGGCCCGTCTCCGCACCAAACACCACCGTGGCAATTAGACCTGACAGTACTCCGACTCCCACAATCCCCACCAGGACTGGATGTTCAAACACTCGAGTAAACGAACAGAGTGGGGGGAACGAGAACGGGAAAGGAGGAGGAGGAATACCTGAAAACCGGCACGGCATCAAGAAACAAAAAGAAAGAAGAAAAAAAAATCAGCAGGAAAAACTGCCTTCGTCCCGTCATCCTGCCTGACCAGATGCGTCTGCAAGAAAGTGGTCATGACTGCATGCGGGGCGTTCGCTTCAATCCCAAGAGGGAGCCTTTGGAAGCACAGAACACATACATCTGAGCAGGCTGGCATGAGCAGGAAGCTAATTGAGATAATTACTTTGTTACCTCAGCAGTTATTGCATTTTAATGTGGATTCTAATGATCCAGAGGGGAGGAGCGGGACGCCGTCGGTGCCGCCGCTGCTCACCGGCTCCGTTTCGTTCAGACGTTCACATTTCAGGTAATTGGCTCAAACTCGTATTCACAAAAGCTTGCACTCTGTTAGCAGGTGAATGTTAGGAGAACCTATTCTAGGGCTTGTGTTAACATAATGCAAAAAAAAAAAATTAAACACCATTTATCTGTTTGTTAGATTTGTCTGTGCAGTGTCTCTCCAAAAAGTTCAGCTTTTCCAAGTTTAATAATATCTCAAAATTATAGAAACAAACTCATGTCTGTTAAAGGGGAAAATATGAAGAGTACCTGGACACGCCCTCTTCTGGTTCAGCCTATCAGCATCCCAGCTGTTCACACTGCACTGCATAATGCTCAACACTGTGTATTTTCTGTTAAGACCATCCCTGTGTTGTACTTTGGCAGTAGCGCAGTACAGCTTGTGGGTAACAACCTTAATCATCATTGCTAATTCCAATGAATTCTGCTCTGTGCAAACAAATCAAAATTGCAAAAAATATCGTCAACTTCTGTCTTTTGAGGGAATATATATAGTCCTAGTCTTCACTGTACTATTCTATTTGCTACAAACATTGTGTCGTGGAGTATGTGATGTTGGATGAAGTGATGTATGGAGTTAACTCCCTGCCAAAACGCTGTAAATCCATAAAACCCTGGAGTCGCATTTCTTTGGGTACATTTCTCGTAATTAATTTCCTGGTTTGAAATCTACAATACTTAAACTGATCAAATTTGCCAACTAGGACGTCATTCTTAGCATACAGTTTGTCATTTTTAAACTTTGTTCCATTCGTGAAAACGTAAAGAAAGCACAATATTGTTTATGGAAGAAAGATCACATGGAACTGTGTCCTGTTTGCAAACGTTCTGAGGTAAGTCAAAGCTGAATTACATTATTACGACCTAGAAAAAAAAACAAACTAAAACATATTTATAAGGTAAAAGCTTCATTTGTGTTGCATAACCTTCAACTGATTGTAATCAGTTTTAGAAATTCACGTTGAGTTTCTGTTATTTACCTTTATACCGTCACCAGATGAGATGAGAACATTCCTCATGAAATAAAGCCCGGATGATCCCGTCATAAGCATATAATCTGCAAAAAAATAGATAATTTTCTTCAAAATTGCAAAATGTTAAAATCTTGACTCGTCTCATTTCCTTGAGAGCACTGGAAATTAGTAAGTTTTTAATCTGTGGAGTTTTTTTTCATAGTTTTCACCACCAAGTATGAACTAGTTTATATCGCAGAAATACTGAAAAGACCGCTTTCACCTAGATGTAAGCTGGAGATTATGCCATTTTAATTATTTCTAAAACTTGTAGGATTTATAGAAAGTAAATTAGAAAATCATTTTGGTGGAGGAGACGCTGGTTTGTAAATTATTTCAGAACAACAACAAAACCCCCCCCAAAAAACAACAGGAATCTTCAGAGGGGAACAAACTGTCGGCACATATCTGCTGATATCAGTTTTCAGACGTACTTTTCTCTAAAATAACTCACTGCTGACCTTGGAGGGTTACATTTGAAGGTTCAGTGTCTCGCCCAAGGAGTCCATAATACCTAGCGTGGCTGAAACGTTCTTGGCTGAGGACCAAGGCAGTGCTCAGCCTTTATGGTGGGCAAATCACCAAGCAGGATGCCTTGGTTAGGGGGCACTTTCCTGCATATGCGCGTGAGACTGAGTAAAGTGAAGAGCCTCGATCTGGCTGATGAGAGTTCACATATGCGTGTCACCACTGAAGCTTTTAAAGAAGCCATTTGAACCGCACACATCAATGTGCCGGCCCTCTGGAGCAAAGCACAGAAATAACTCCAGATAAATCATTTCCTCTCTGAGCCACTTGCTGCGTTCAAATGCACTCGCGACCTTCAGCTCTGCCTTTTTCTACATCACATAGCCAGGGAATATAAAAGCTTATTAGCTCAGAACATTGTTGATACGTTTGTTCGAAGGCAGTGCACTAATGAGGCGTTGCAGGACGCCGGCAAGCCGCCGACTTTTCCTTTTGGAGACGCTTCTTGCTCGCCAGAGGAGCATAATGCACCGCTAATGGCATCTCCTCTGCAAATGGACAAATGAAAAGAGAGATGAAGTGGAATATTGCTTTACCATATCAAAGGAAGAGGCATCCACAGATTGTGCGGCTGTCTGTTTGCATGTTGATGGGTGAGCGGGAGGGTGGACTCCTGAAGACGCACGAGTGACGGACGCAGAGAGGAGCTGCCGGAGTGGAAGAGAGATAAAGAGTGAATTGGATGGTGGAAACACAGAGGAAGACAAACAAGCCGCATAAATAAAGCAAAAGCTTGACCAAACGACAAATAAACACATTTTAATAAACTCAGGCGTGCAGGACAGACTGAAACAAATGCTCGGGTATATTCCGGAATGCAATTATTATTACAGCCTTACATGCTTTTAGTCACGTTTATGGCAGCATGCGGCGTTTCCGACATTGGATTTTCCACCTTATATGCGGGTTTCAGCTGCTAATCAGCTGCACAAGAACTCAAATTTATTTAGTAAAAAACGTGAAACACTCCTGCGGGTTATAGGAACTGGGTTTCAAAAGAACAAAGTTTCTGTCTTTTGGAGCCTCACCTGGGTTGGGATTCGCTACCAGATCCTACTGACCCACCGGATTCCCCCAACAGGAAATCAGATCATCCTAAATAGATAACTCTCCTTTCTTCCCAGAGTTCAGTGTAAGACACTTCTGTTCTATTATTATACTTAAGTTTCTATTTACTGTACTTTGAGGCACTTTAATTGGTTTGTTCAAGATGACAAAAAGAGCGATTTGTTGCTCTAGTTTTCATTTTGGAAGTAAAGGATTTATATAAAGATTGTAATAATACCAGGTTGGATGGGTGTAACTCTTTCAGTGTATTTACCTTGGCCTGGTGTTAAACAAGCAGCAGTAAAACGCATACTGATACTTGAGCCAAAACCATAAAACCTGGCATGAATATTCTCTCCTCCCCGTGAGACTTTTCTCTTTCTAACCACCAGGCCTCGGCCTCACCAACTTTCCCTTGTAGAGTCTTCATATCCGCTCAATTATTAATGGCTAAACAAAGAGCCGTGAACTCAGATGGGCTGTCGGCAGATACTTTTCCATCTCTCATCTCGGAAGCGTTTAGAAGAGCTGCTTCTGGAAAGACGGAGGAAAAGCTGGAGGTCAAAAGTAAACCCCTCTGAAAATATACAACTATTTGTATTCTTCTACAGGGTTTCCCCCAGTGTATCATAAGCCTGGCGGGCCACCAGGCTTTATTGGTGCCCCCACCAGGCTTAGCTGTGCTTATTTATTGAAGTTTTTTTTTATGTTTGCATTTTTTAAGACTTTACAGTTGGTGTTCAGATATTATTCTTCCAATAACACATAATTATCAAGTGATATTTTAAAATTTCCTGTCACCTTTAAACATTTTTTAACTCAAAAACATGGCAGACCGCTGGATGAATGACTGCCGAGCACATCAACCACCGGGCTTAGCAAGTTTCCTGGTGGAAACCTTGATTGAGTGTCACAACACAAATTAATAAAGAGGAGAAACGACTTAAAATTCAAAGAGAAATAGATTCATTTTCATTTCCACTGTAAAGAGACACACCAGACCGGAGAAAACAAATTGAATCAGACTGAAATGTGTCAGCAAGACAGAACTCCAGCAACTACTTATCAGGTACATTTCCTTAAAAGTTAACCAGATCAATCTGTAAAGGCACATCATTCACACCGCCCTTATCCCCTCCACTTTAATGCTATTAAAGTGGAGGGGACACACCTCTCCAAATGGTTCATTTGGAGAGGTGTGAATACATAACCGAACTCTGATGCGGACAAAAAATATGAACTCTGGTCTGTCTACAAACCTCGGTCTCTGTTCGGTTGAAGTAAAATCTGGTGCGGTTCAAATGTATATGTGAACGCAAAGCTGAGTGGAGACCACTCCAAAAGCAGGAAGCAAACTATGGCACAGAGCATTCTGGATAAATACAGCCAAAATGTGTTAGCCTAGCGCTAGTGGGAGAAATGACTCATGGTCTTTGGCTAAAAACAAAAGAAAAATCCTCCAACCCCTAAAAGAAAATCTCTGAAGGAGATCTTGTCATTTCCTTCATTTATTCTTGGTGCAGCACCCCCACAAGCCA
>CAEGAE010001451.1:0-22028 GCA_903067095.1 Girardinus metallicus
GGGTGACGAACACAATCAAAGAGCAATGAGCATGCTCTGGTTCTTACGTTCTTGTTTTATTTATTCGCCAATTAAATAAATCTATATATTTTTTAATGAAAAAAAGTAATAATAGCTACTGCAGTGTACGCAGAGCATCACAACAAAGAACGGCTCTCAGTGCGGCTTCAGTCCTGTAGGACTTAGTAAAGATCCGTCCAGAAGAATCTAGCAACTTGTTAAAATACAAGTTGCTAGAAATACTCCACAGAACAATCCCAGTTTGAAAAAAATCCATTGACGCTTTCAAGTGTAAAAGCAAAATGCCAAACAGCTTAGCATGCAAGCTAGCTCCCTAATGACTTCGATATACTTTTGTCATCCCCATTAAAAGTCTTAGAGCTCCATTTAAGTTAAAAAAGACACTTCAATGGGTTCACCTACAGCCTCCTCTTCATCAAAAGTGTTGACTCTTTTAGCCAGAAGTAGCAGTTATTAACATATTAAACCTAAGCTTAAGTGTAGCAGATAGTTACCATCCTCCACAACCCACGACCACAGCTAGCCAGATCTAGCTAGCTGTTGTGCTATGTGAAAACACATTCTCTACTGTGGAAGTGTTTTCAAACTTTGAATTTGATACAGGCAGAAGAGCGACCATGAGCGCTTCCAGCTACATAATTAGTGTGGAGCCTACATTTTTTCCCCTCTGCACGCAGAGGATCAGAGGATGTGGGATGTTAAAAGGGGCTGGCTGAATCAGAAAAAATGAAGAAAAGAATGGAGAAAATGAGGCAGTCAGTCCTTGAAGCAGACAGGAGGGAGTGAGCTTGCAAAATCAAAAAAATAAAGAATAAAAAGTTTAAACAACAGCTCGAACCCTCTCTCTCTGTCCCATCAAGTTCACCATCCCTTCATTGCCTATAGTGATGCTATACCAACAAGGCATTTAGCAGAAGCTAATTCTAAAGCGCTAAATTCAATCAATTACATTATGTCAACATAATATATCTCCCTCACCACAGTCAAATTTGTTGTTGCGCACCTTCCTGTATGGTTGTGCTTGAAGAAAGGATTTTTCAGTCAGCCTTTCAGCTTTACAGTTGCTGCGTCAACTCCCACTTCAAAATAAGTACATTATGAACGTCCAACTACAAGAAAAATTCATAATAGCCAATAACAAAAACTTTAACATAATGTTGAACTTTATTCAACTGAAAGTTTACAAAATCACTAAGTAAGTTAGCGCTCAAGAAATCAACCGGAAAAAATACTTTTGGGGAAGCTAGGTGCGCTAAATGTTTCCAAAGTTAGCAAAAAGGCTAAAGTGCTACACAAAGCATGTTCTATTAGTAGATTTGCAGAAGTGTTTGAAAGCATTTGCTTGAAATGTTCAATCTCTGTCCAGTTCTTCTCCGATGACCTCAGCTACAACAAGTCTTTAAGCCTTACGGCTTCATCTAGTCCAAAGCATGTAAATCTATCTAGCAGTCTGCAGCAATACTTAAACATTGACCCAGTCTGGAAGGTTTGAATGGGCTCTGGATGAAAATGTTCCGTAGAAGACCTGCAGTTGTAACTGCAGTGGATATTACAAAGTATCGAGTCACGGTAGCCGTTTAAAAAGGTCTCACAACCATGTATCTTTTTCCCTCCCATTGCTAATTTTATATTATTTGAGTTAGTCTATCATAAATCCCAATAAAGAATGTTGAGATTTGAGGCCGTAAGGCGGTTGAAAGTGGATAAGTTCAGAAATATAAAACATACGTTTTGTCAGCTGGAAGTCTTTAGCGTGATTGTGCGACAGCGGCCATCAGGGGTTCAGACTGGCAGATTTATGAAAGCATCCGGGGCCTTAAATTGGCGGATGGAAGGGTGATGTGCATTTTCATGATCGCTCTAATCTTGAGCATCTGTGTCAAGTTTGAAGAAATGAACTTGTTAAACTCTGCGGTTCAGATGGAAAAATCTGAGTTTTGTTGTTTTTTGTTGCCCTGACAGCCAACCTAAAATTTTGTTGGGTTGCTTTTTTTTTAAATAGACCCTAATCTCCAAACAAAAGCCTTGCTGGCTGGGATAAGAAATGGCATGTTAATGGTCCTATAGTGGCACCACAACAATCATTTCTATGCTATAGCTTCGTTTCTGGTCTGGCTCGCAGATCTTCAGACGATATTTGTGGGAAGTAAGCTCCTCCCATCAACCGCCGTCATGAGGCTGACCAGGCTGAGGGCACATTCATGCGAAACCACCTCAAAAATATATAATTATAGAAATCTACAGCTGCTGTAACGAATGTATAGTTTCGATGAGAGCTGAAGGAGGTGTCGACCAGACAGCCCACGAGACGGCTGTGTCGTCCACCGGCTGACATGTTTACGGCGAATCTCGTTCACTTTAACCTTCCTCTCTCCTCCAGTTTTTTTTTCTTTCTCGCTGCCAGAAGAAAACCGAGGCCCAGAAGAATGTGCTGATGTCTGAGTGTTTCATCTTGGTCTCACATTACTGCCCAGACTGAACCTCACTGACCCATCTCAAGCAGACACACACGCAGATGTTGGTATTTGTCTTTGTGGCTGTATTTTGATGCTTCCAGTATCCTTGGTGACCGTGTGGGGAAAGCAGCGGGCTGGAAACAGCTGTCCTGTGAGCACGGCGGTGGTTTTTGTGTCACCACATTCGCTTGGTTCTAATCCTGGACACAAAGCCGCAGGGGGTTTGTCGTGAGGGTTTGGGGTTAAATCAGGTCCAAAAAACCGCCCAACAACGACGTTTTGTCTTAAAGCTGCGGTATGTAAATTTTATTGAAAAATGTAGATTTTTGAAATATTTGTTGAAACTGTACATATGATATGAGACAGATAATCTGGGAAAAATATAGAGTTCCTCTGCCTTCTCCCAGTTTTAATAAAAAAAAACAATCAACGCCAGGAAGCCGCTGTTAGCGCTATCAATGAGGCGGTTGAATGGTTTTCCTGTAACGTTAAGTTGTTTCTCCGCCATTAGCACATTGAGCAGCAAGTAAATTAGCTTGATTGGCAGTGCTAAGCCCCTCCTCCTGGCTCTGATTGGTTGTTTTTGGTGCAATAGTAGCTCACGGAGGAGATCGATCTTTTCACAGATTATCTGTCTCATATTTTGCTGTCACGACACAGTGAGAGTTTTGACAAATATGTAAAAAAAAAAAAAGATCGGCTCTTAATTTAATTCAATTCAGTTCACAAATGTATTTTTTATTCTAAATGAAAAATAAGCATTGTGGTTGCTCATCCCGCTAAAAGTGGACGGTGATCCTGTGGGCAGGGAGGATGCAGTCAGCCTCGCAATAAATCTGAACAGGCCTCTGACTTAAGACTTACTGTCTTTACTCATGACTGTCGTGATGTGCTAACAGCCCTATATCAGGGCAGCAGAGTCAATATTCCATGTAGTGTGTCCTGGATGAGCCCATCAGCGATTAGAAAGCGGTGCTAATCCACCTCATTTGCTTTTGAAGCTCCTCTTATAATCTCTGCCTGGCCGTTAGTTTAATAAGCCGGACAGAGAAACACACATTATCCAAAGATAAAAATACCAATAAATTATTAATATTTTTTACTATTGGATATTATGTGTGTGTGTGTGTGTGATACTGAATTAGTCTGAATCAATATTTTGAGAAAACACCTTTAGATCTGTAGCTCCATGTTTCTTTGACCATATAGAGATTGACATTTTTGCCCTTTACAGTTAAGCACTATGTGCTATTACATAAACTCCAATACAGTTTGTTGTTGTAATGTGAGAAAATGTGAAAGATTTAAAACGGAACATATGTTGCAGGGCACTGCTCAGTCCCAGAGCTGACTTCAATCAGGAATTCGATGGTGTAATAAGTCGGTTAGAAAATGTGTCTAGCGTGATTTGCTGCCATTTACAGCTGGACCAGAAAGTTATTTTTGCCAGAGGCGACAAAGCGAAATACACAGTCACGTTAATCTTCCAGTAAGTTTTTATCATCTATACATCATCAGTAATAAAACATTGGTATCTTTGGACTGAGGGAGTGTAAATGGGAGTGTGGTTCATATATATCAGGTGAAATAAATATGGTGCAGATTCAACAAAAATCTTTCACCTGGCTGTGAACCCTGGCCACACTTATACTCACTGCTCTCTACGAGCTTCACAACAGCGACAGCGGAGTTTTGGAAAACCTCCAATTGGCTGGGTCAGATCTTCGATGGAAAAACACCGTGTTACCATAAGCTCAGAGCGCTTTACAGCTCCCACTGGTATCGAGTTTCATTTTAAGATTTGACATGTTTTGGTTTAACATTCATTAATCTTCGGATAATTACCAACCTGTGTAGATTGACGGATGATTCAGCACCTCACAGATGAGATGCACTCAGGGGGCTTTTTCTCAAGTTGAGGCTGTCCATGTCTCAGTCCAAACTGAAAAACTCACAATGACCAGAAACGATAAGGGATAATCAGCTCAAAACAAAGAAATCAAGAATGTGTAGTAAGAAATAAATGTCTCTCAACATAATATTCCGGCGATGACACAAGGTTTAAATCTTCTCCGTTATGTACATAGAAAATGTTTTAGATCTTTGAATTCAGCTCTTAAAAAAATGGTAGTAAAACCAAAAGTGTTGCGTTTATATTTTTGCTCTGATATCATTCCCAACCAACACTATGTTGTGTTTTATTAACTTTATATTCTAACATGCTATTTAAAGTAGTTTTACTGACAAGGCGCCATGTTTAATTTCTAGCAGGAAGTTGTGGTTGATTTGAAGCAATCTGATTGGCTCACATAGGTTTTAGCTTTGCGCGACACTGCCCCCTATGTGTTTAGCACGTTTAAAACAACTGTGAGTGGTTTATAAGTCTGGGTTTATGTGGATGAAAACTTTTCAGGAACCGATCAAGTGTGTACAATATTATTTCTTCAAGCGATGTGGCGGAAATATAACATTTTATAAAAACCTGGCTACGTGTGTACAAGGCCTGAATGTAATGTGAAGCACTTTGGAGTTGCTATGCAAGTTCAGGTTTGTTCATTTTAGCATGCTAGCTTCTGTGGTAGTGCTTTTATGGTTACCACTCTGTGTATTCATGCATATTAAGGTATATTTAGTGTAAAAACTACAAAAAGAAGCAGCTGTAAGTGTTTTTAGAGGGGCTCTCGAAAGCATACACAGATTTTAGTCCCCAACACTCACAAATATCTCATTTAGGTCAGCTCAATTTGGTTAGCTACAACTTTACCATAGGCTAAACAAGAAAAGCTAGCAAGACACATCACACTGTCTTGCTATCTGTCTTTTAATACACTAATAAGAACATGTTTAGGCTAGGTGATTATCTTCAGCTGTTAGGACATATCAGAATGCTAGCTGGCTGTTCGCTGTGATGTTTCAGCAAATAGAAACAGAAATTAGTTTCTGGTTTAGTTTGAAATGTCGACGCCGAGATGTAGATCCGCCATCGCTATCGAGAACATTTCCTCATCAATTTCAGTCCTGGGTTCACATTTCACCGTTAATTTACGTTGCATGGTATTTTTTTTGTTTTGTTTTGTTTTGTTTTGATGCTACATACAAAATCAGGAAAACATTTTTTCACATCTTACACATGAATTGTTCATGAACAAATGCGATGTGTTAAAATGGCCGATTTCCACTTGGTGACTGGAAATTCAGTAAGAGCAGAGAATTCACCCAAACATGTTAGAGTGAAGTCAGATTTAGATTGGAATGACATCACTTCCAACTTTACCGTGTTCCAGATGCAAGATAAAAAACAACTGGGAAGTTTGAATTAAATGTTGTTTTAAGTGAGCACACTAAGTAACACAAACCTGCAACAATATTTTTCTTATTTCAAACAGACTTACGATCCAGTCACTCCCACAAGTTGCACGACCCTTGTACTAGTAGTGCATGTAATTTGTTAATCACAGAAAAAGGTTTAAATAATTTCTGATATGCAATGTTTTATAAAAAAAAATTACATAAAAACATAAATTATTTTCTACTTTCATATAATATTTTGAGATTCCGTACAATTTTCTTTCTCGAATCTATCACTTCTACTACTTCACAGATAAAAGTTTAAAGCAAATGCGTCTTTTTTTTTTTTTTTTAAATTTTCATTTATTTTTGAGAATTTCAATACATCACGACTACTGGCACAAGGGTCACTGCTAGACATGACCGTGAAGACACGGAACATTTACACAAGCCGTGTTGTCAGAAAAAATCAAGAATTTTTGACTTTTACCGTTCTACATCAACCTAATCTTTTCAGGTCTTCCTTTGTTCACATTTCGCTTATTTCGTCTGTTCAGATAATCCGTGCTGCAGCTGCCATGCCAGTTCTTTTCCAGTCTAGGGTGAAAGGAATTACAGTTCTCTGATGCAAACGTGGCACCACGAACTGCCCTCATTGCCCCCACCCCACCCCACAATCTCCCTTCCCACTCACCCACCCCTCCTCCTCTTCCACACTCTACGTCCTACTTTCTGCCAAACCAGTGTGACCACTCAGGCCTCCGGGGCAACTTGTGTGGCACAGACTCCCCTCCCCATCTCTGCCTCCACTTCCTGGTCTCTCTTGGGGTCTGTCGGTCTTCTCCCATGGTGGCTATTGCTCATTTGTTTTTTGGTTTTTTGCTAGCCCTAAACATTCTGTTAAATTTGACCAATTTTACCCCTTTGTTGTCGGCTTTTGAAATGTGTAGGCGGGACAAGAGTTGTGGATAGATGCCGAAGTTTTACTAGATAAGTCTAGGTTAGCTCAGACAGTCTCCAGGAAACCCCATTGTAACTTTTAGCTTTGATAGCTGTTCAGCCCTCCGACTGTGAAGTGAGAGAAACAAAACAACACAACTGGTTCCCCTCAAAAAAAACACACACAGCCACACACTTTTTGCTCTAAAGAGAAACCTCCTTCAGTTGCAGGTCTTTAGGACGGTGATGCGGTCAGGGTGAAGCTGTTGGCGTCTCACAACACGGTCACTGCCTGCGACAGACATGCGACATACTAGTGCGTCCCGTTTGTCATGCCGGTATGACACAACGTCGGGTGTTTGGGTTTAGAACTGCCTTCCAAGTGAGATTCCAACTGGTGGTGGAAGCAATTTCCTGAATCTGCACAACCATAAAAAATTTCCATCGACCCTCGACGTTTCCACCACTGAGTGGAAACGAGGCACTGGTGAACATGAACAAGAGGGGGTAGGTAATAAATGACTGGATGTACCGGGTAATATATCTGTCCCACTTACTACACATGTGGAGGGTGCTACATCTATTGACATTTCTTATTGGGAGCCCAACCAAAGAGCTAGTTACATTTTAGTTTTCAGTAGCGACATTTTCATTGATAATAAAATTGCGCAAATTGGAATTACGAAAGTAAAATAGCTTATTTGAAACTCCAATTTAAAAAAAACAACAACTAAAAAGTGAAGTTTTTTTCATATTTAGAAGCACTTCCTCTGCTAAAAACGGTTTTCATGAACCAAATACAGACAACAAATATCAACAAATCTTTGTTCAGTTCTTAATGATTTTGAAAAATGAAAAGGCTACTAATTTTCACTGGATGTTTATTTCTTTTTAAAAGATTTGCATTTATTTTGGTGGGCCAGAAGAACCCTGGGCACTATTCCTGCGATCGCTATCTCTGGTTAGTTTGAGAATTTCAATACATCATGACTACTGGCACAAGGGTCACTGCTAGACATGACTGTGAAGACACGGAACATTTACACAGCCCATCCGTAACATAGATTCTATAAACCTTTAGTGTCTACAATTCTATCAGCAGTGAAAAACAGGGGCTTGCGACATCAACATATCCACATCTATAAACAGTCTAGCTAAAGCGAAGGCAGCTGCTGCAGAATCGGCCCAGTTCACACGCCTGTGTCTGACCTCCAGGTGACCTCCGTCTCACCTGCTTCCTTTAGTCTGGGATCTACTGGCTTCAATAGCGTTCATATCAGTGACTCATATCCTGTCTGCGTCGGGCAGAGTCCCTGAGCTGTATCACAGCCCCGAGACAGACTGCTGAACGGGAAAACTACAGAAAAAGGAGTTCTGCAGATGCATGCAGGGAAAATAAGGAACTGGTTACTTTGGCAACAGGTTAATTAATGAATCTGTTGGTCTTGAAGGTGGAGGACAGAGTGTTTCTGTGTCGTTTTAGTTGGCTCAGTTAAACAACCGTTGTGGTCGGGGTGCAGGACCGGAGTTGGAGCAGGTTGAACAGGGACGTATGAAAAAGAAAAAAAAAGCAGAAAGAGAGGACGAAAAGGGAGTAAAGCTAAAACATTACAACAGAAACGTCACAGCATCAGACTTCAACTGAATGCCAACGAATGCAAATAAGTTTTTAAGAAACCATTTAAAGTGACCCAGACTGTGGACAGATCTAATCTGGAACGGTAACTTATTCCAAAGACTTGGAGAAACGACGGAGAACGCCCGACCTCCTTTGCTCTTACGTCGAGTCTGAGGAACATTTAACAGCAACGCTGGATTATTTGAACTTCTGGAACCAGAGAGTAGTTTGAAAAGATTGTAAAGGTAAAAAAGAAAGAAAAAAAAAGTGCCAACCCATTTAAACCCTTATAAGTTGCTAAATAAATCTTAAACTTTATCCGACACAAGGAGTGGATTTCTTTGCATTCAAAATGATTTACAGGAAGAACGAAGGAACAGAGATGAACCTGAAACATCCAAAAGACAAACTAGCTGTAATAAAAAGATGAAAGGTTATGGAACAACGATGCATGCATGATGGAGGCGGCTACTAAAGCAGCCTGGGCCTCCTGAGCACCTCATCAGTGTAGCTGCTACCTGTAAGTGAAAATCTGAATTTCTTTTCTGTCTCTAAGATATTGTCTTAAAATCTAAAATCTTCATTGTCATTTTGACTTCTGGTTTGTCTCCTTGTATTTATGACCTTTATTTACTTTGAGGGTTATGCCATTCATTTGATCTTGTTGTGTTCAGTTTGTGTCTCGTTAAGAACATCTAAAGGGTACGATGTGTTTTCTAGCCAATCGGAGTCATTTTACTGCACAATCAAGCAACTATGTTAACTTCAGCTTTTATAAAAATGCTGTATATACCAAATATGGCTGTCTCTTTAAAAACTCCTGCTCTTTGTGAATAGAATAAAATAGAATATACTTTATTGAAGGTATGAAGGACTTTCTTGAAGTCATCCCAACACGGCTAATCTATTAACCCTTTAACAATGTTTTACCAGCGTTTCACTGAGTAAGTGAGAAGTAGCTTCAACAATGAGCTCAGCAGATACCCAGTTCCACCAGGTGTTTGCTAACTGCTGCTGGCTAGTCTGAAGGAGCAGAGTGGGAAAGAGCTGCTCTGTGAGGTGGAAGCTTGGAAACCGCTTCGCTTCGACGGCTGCACTAGGTCCATCCAGGTGTTTGGCACAGCTGAATGGTTGCCATGGAGATTCACGGATTTTCAAAAAACGCACAAAAGAATCAAGGCAACTCTCCAGGTATGTTTTTGATGAGGGAATAACATTATAACATGAAGTAAAGCTCAAGAAAGTTGATTTTATGTGGTACGGCCCCTTTAAAGAAATAACCCAAAGTGGGTCCTGGGGGCCGGCATCCTGCATGTTCTAGTTCTCTCCCTGGTGGTAGTAACAACCTTTTCAGCATGTCAGTGTTCTTCGTAGGCCTTCTAATGAGCCATCATTTGATCCAGGTTCAGTAACCCCTCCATGTTTCCCACCACCAAGCTAAGCCCCAAACTGATGCCATAGCTTTAAAACTCTCCTGCAGACTCGCCTGTGACGTGGCCCATGAGGCCATTGGGTGAGTAGGTTCAAACTGCTGCTTTGCGCCTGGAAGAATTAGGTGAGTCACACACAGGCTGCAGCATTAGGGAAGGTTTTAGGTGCAAGCCAGGTGAGTGTTGGGTAAGTGGATGAACGTCCATTGCGAGCAGGAATGCAGGGATTGTCCAGCATAATCGGAACACTTATGCACACACAAACACATGCATGGGATTTTCTTTCTTCATCCGTTCCCTTTAAAGTCCTCCACTAGGCCAGATTGGAGTGTGTATTGCATGAGAAAGGGCTGCTTTTCAACCATATGGACGACTTCCAGGTATGATAAATGAAGAAATCCCAGAAAAACTGTCAGCAGTATCATCCTGACAGAAATAAGATTAGTGTTTCGAAATCACTTTCTAAAGAAGCGAGTCTCCATGCAAGCTGACCCCAAAACTGCAACTGGAGAGAATTAATAGGGAGGCAAATATGTTCCGAGTGAAGTCAAAACCATAATGTCCTGTGAAAATGCAAAGTTTTGATCTATTAAACTGTTGCCAAGAAACTCAATCTAAAATTCCACCAAACGCAGCCATGCACGCGCAACGTCCCCCTTTCCCCTGCCAATGCTGAGGTACTCAAGCGAGTGGGGGGGAGGGGGGAAACGCACACGTGATGCTGATGTCGAGTAAAATATTACAATCCCAATGGAAACATTTTCCTTAAAACAAAAACTGGAAAGCACCGGAGTCTTTTGATAGCGCAAGAAATCAACGACATAGGAAAATCGGCAGAAATCGGAGCTGGGAATTTCAGCTTGTGGTGTTTCCACTGCCAGCTCTGGTAAAAATGTAAGCTCAGGCTCTGAGTGGCAAGCAAGTGAAATTTAAACGGGTCTGTTTTCACCCCAGCATTTAAACAGTAGTGGGAACTACAATGGGCTTTACAACCTCTCTAAACTGTTTCCATTGTCAACCCAACACGTGAGGAGCGGAGCCCACCAACCAGCACAGCAGCTAGAGATGTTCAATATGTCTTTAAGCAAAGCAGTTTAATCTTATTAGGAGATGAAAAATGGCTAAAAGCCTTTTGTTAAATTTCTGTTCCAGTTTAAACACCTACTATAGTTAAATCATGTAAATAATTCATATAATTAAATCGTGTGGCTACTAGAGAAGCTAAAAAAACCGATATGTTTAGAGTCAATTTCAGTCGGGAATTGTCTTTTAGTGATTTAAATCAACAAAACATATTTAACACATACTTTTTCAGCTTTATTTCTCTCTCTTAACTATATCTAATGTTCAGTGCTATGACAATATGCTAACAAATACCAGGGTCTTCATGTAACCCGCTTCCTAATGGGTTAACTCTAAAATGGCTCCTTACAAACAAAATATAACCAAATCACATATTTCAGTTACTGAAGTTTTTTTGGAATGCTAAACAATGGTGCTAAAACCAAGACAACTTATTCCCATTTTTATGACAACTGCAAAAGCTGCCATTTTTATCCTTCCATCCATATTTTATGTCATCACTTGACTAACCAACCATCTGTCAATGACAGTTCAATGCTCTCCAAAATGTCTGTGAATGCCCCCATTAGTCAAATCAGAAATCTGGTCAGACTTGTAGCCGTTTCAAGCATTCAGCAATTGGAGGTGAGTAACTCTTCATTGGTGCAGACAGAGCATCTGCATAGCGTACAATGAAATTAAGTTACATTTCCATCAGTTGATGGCGGTGGCATTAGTTGTCTTCACATGTCATCTTCACACCATGGAATTTTTCAGCATGTAGAAAATAAAATCTGTAGCACCAATGTCTTAGCATGACCCTTACACCACCCAATTTTACCTACCGAGATGGAAACTTTAATGTCAGGTATATACCTGACACATCGGCCTTGCACTGCTGTTGAAATGCAAGGCTGATGTGTAATTACTGTTTCTCTTTGGGCCAGGTTCACAGTGACAAAGAAAAAAACATGTTTTTATTTCTACTTCTGAAAACCACATGACGATAAAGGGTGGTCTGAGACTCAGAGCCTTAACGGCTAATGAGACTTAACCTCAGTTGGTGCGCATTCCCAGAGATTAAAGTTACAGAACCCCATGACATAATGTTATATAACTACTGGCAACCCGTTTGAATGGTAAACTACTGGCCAGTGAGACTGGAAGCCACAAAAGAGGGAATTGCAGCATGTGGGTTGGGAATTTCCACATTTCAAGGGAACTGTTTAGGGGTTTGTTGGGGGGGAGGTGGGGAGTACCTATTTCTTTGTTTAAATTACCTGTTTAACAATTTTCAGACCAGACACAGAAAACAGTTTAATTCAACTTAGCCAAAAATGTAAAGAAATGTACTTTATTCTTCTAAATAACGAACGCTGACATTGCTGTGGTTTCGGGAGGATTGCCAAACAATCTGACGGGCATGGCAGTTTTGTACAGAAAAAAAAGCAAGAGACAACAAAGTGAAGAATAAGTGCTGTAAATCTAGTGAATCCATTATACATCGGTGCGTAACCAGGGTCTTACTAAAAACCTCTCTGCTGTGGCGTCAGGTCACTGTTGATCCATCAGAATTCAGGGTAAAACCCACTGGGCGAGTGACCAAAAACACACAGCTCTCCCTGTGAAATCCCACCATCAATAGGGGCTTTTTTTCCCAGACTCGGTGTGCCACAGTCCTCCACAGACTCTCTGTTGACTGCTTTACGGAAACCAAGACAGAAAAACTGCCTTAAGACCTTCCTCTCCATGTGCCACCCCACGTGTGTGGTTAATGCCGGAATAGGATCCTTACATAATCAGAAAATACCTTCTGTGGCTTTTTAGAGAAAAACCGACTATGCTAACACACTGAGCAACTTTCTGTTGCTCAGACAGAAAGATAAGCATTTAACAGCTTTTCTTTGTAATAAACAGAATTAAAGATTGTTATATTTGTACCTTTCCCCCCGCCTCCCACCAAGCTATAGAAAAGAGTGCAAGATGCAGCCATTTGTGGTTTGAAATGTATTTTAGAAAATGGGTGATTAATGAGTGGTCACCAAGAAAAGCACTGTAGGGGAAAAAAAAAAAAGTGCTGTTTGTCTGGCCTCCTTCTCTCATTTGTCAAATGATTGTGAAACACCAACTCCTGTAGTCGTGTTGCAGGTCGCAGAGCAACAAGAAAATGTGGAACAAAAGATGGAACCTAGCTTCATAAACAGGATTCTTTCCTTGAATGTCAGTCACATGCTACAAATTGACACATTTGCCAAGATTGGAAACAAACGAGATTCTCTATGCTTGTTAAGCAACCCTGGTTCCGATCTGTGCACTTGAACACAGCGCCATCTTGTGGTAGAGACGGAGATGCAGATATTGCTCAAATTTTAATATCTTTGACCACTTAATTTAATACAAGTTCAATAAAGTGCATTAAAGTAGCACAATTTTCGTAATGATTTGAATTATTATGGCTTACAGTTAACATAAAGCCAAAATTCAGTTTCTCAAATTCTGAATAACGAGAACATTTGAAAAAAAATTTTTATACTTAAAAAGGTAGTTGGAAAATCAATGTGTGCGAGTTCCATGTTTTGAAATGATTGAACTTATTGAGATGCATTTGTAGATTGTCTCCAGTGGGGGGGGGGAGATAAAACGGAAGGAAAAAGTAGTGCAAGAACTACTTTCACAAGTTTTACTTTATTCAACAGTTTAAAAACATGATTTTACATGAAATCAGCATATAAATGAACAATAACATAACCTGTAAATGTCACCATGTCCTTAACATTTCCCTCTGACTAAATAAACCCATTTTTTAAAGAAATATTTTAGTGCTTTATATGGCTGTTCTGCTGTGAAAAACAAAAATCTAAACCTAAACCTATAACTTAATTTAAAGTTCTTAAAGGCAAGAATGGTAGGTAATACATGGAGTGGCAGCTCCTTGCTGATATAAGAATATAATCTCACGTTATGGCTTTTATTTAATTTCATAGTTGTTTCGGGGGTCCATTTGTGTAGCATGAAAACAAATGTTCAACATTTTTACATTACTCCGTCATGTGTTCTGTTCTGAGGTGTACAAAATGTTAATTCTTATATAAATTTCACTCCTGTTTCTCCAGACTGACCTGAATAATCAGAGTTTCCGATGTGGACAGACTGAAACTCTAACGTCTCTGGAGAATTGTGTGACACTCTGTGAGCCTCTCCTGAAACATTAACATCTCGGACAAATGAAAACAAAGCATTTGGACGATTTTTTTTTTTTTTTTTTGCAAACAAGCAACCAAATACAGGTGAAAATCAACCGAGTGGGACAAATTCACAGCTTTGGAAACTTTAAACACACATTTGTTGTCACATGACTGAGAAAGTGCCCAAGGACCAAAAATGAGACGGTAAAAGAAGCAAACCTCGGCTATACGACTTCCATCCTGAAGGATATGCTAAAAGGGAAAGTTGAAACTTGTCCAACATACAGCAAGGAATTTTTTTTTTTTTTGTTACTTACATGGCTTTACATTACTGAGTGCACGTGAAGAAATAATGAAAATCAGATCCATCCGGTTTTAAAACGAGGTAAATATACCCTTTAACAAAAACCAGGGGTTTTTTGTTACCTGAAGTTGTAATTTTAAGATCCCATAAAAATATTCCATTTCTTTTCTAAAAGCGTCAACAAAGCGAAAAGCGTGTTTACCGTTTGAACCATGGCTGGGCGCTTATGAACTGTCCTACACAACTTTCCCATCGACTCGGCGTCAATTTCGTAATTGTAATTGGACGTTTGCAAGACAATTTAGCCCTCCCGCGCGAGCTTTTTACCGTGAGCAGTCCGGACGCACTCAGCTCGCGTGCGCTGTTACAAGTGTCCGGCTTTCCCGCTTCTTAAGAACAGCCGCGCGCGCTCTTCCCCACGCATAGTAATAAGATCGCGGGAGGGTTAACAGAAAGTCTTGTCCCTTCACAGTCTAATATAATAGAATGTGGTTGGGTTCTTGACCACCAAGGGAAATGAATGCTGTGGGGAAGCACCGAATGCTCCGTTTACATTAAGCAGAAAAATGTTGGAGCACAAAGGGGCGAACAAACCGGCAGCCGTTTCAAGTTGCGGGTAAAAAATTCTTTGAGATTAAGTGGCTACTGCGTGCGTGCTTTACTGGACCCAGAAAACTAGAAAAGGGGTTCATTTTTGAGGTTCTTTGTAGCTCTTGAATTATTTCCGAATCCCTTCAAGTTTCACAAAAGACAAAATACAAGCAGAGACAAATGTCTGTTAAAAAGGAAGAAAAAAAAAAAAAAAGGATAAAACACCGACTTTCTAGTCGGGGCTCCACTCAGCAAAGATGGCGGTTCAATAAATGAACTCACCCTGAAACTAAGAGGTTCCTTCACAGCTGAGACGGACAGGATTCACTGATAAGCGAAGGTTTGTCTTGTAGGCTGTGCTCAGATTGTTTGAAGAAGAGAGCTGTGAATACATTTCGTAGAAAAATAAAAAACATTTGCAGCCACTAGGCGGGGTGCTGGTCCTGATTATCAGATCGCAGCTGGCCTGGACTCTACTTTCACGCAACTATGTTGCTGTAGAAACGAAAACAATGCGAGGTCTGTTGTATTGCACGTATAGGAAAAGTGAAAAAAAAACAAAAAACTTTTTTTTACAAGTCTGCGACATTTGCGGTGGAGTATCTCTGTTAGAAGCGCTGGTATGGAGAGGACTTTGAAATGATACATGTACCGTAATGAGACGCTTAGGAGAAGTGAGCAACTGGAGCGGTGAGAGAAAACGAAGCCCATCTCACTGTTTTTACACAAAGCACTCAAAAGCTTAAAAAAAATGAACAATTCATTTCCTGTCCACTCCGTTTATTGGTGGACCATTATTTCACCATTTTCAATACGACATGCCACCACTAGGGGGAACAAGTCTCCCAGCGTTCAAATCAACCTCTGAATCTCTGAATCTGGGTTTGGACTCACTGTTCCACGTCCAGTCCTTTCTATGCTGGTGAAGGGAATTTTCCTCTATTGTTTCAGGGAATATGAAGTAATTACAATCATCAGCTGGAGAGAGAGGGAGAGAGAGACAATTGGAAAAAATCCACAAAACAATAAAACAGGACAGAAAGGGGCAGTGTGGCTCCTCCTAGTGGTCATGAAGCTGCCTGTAATGCAGAGAACTGGATTTTTATCGTAGATTGTGTTTTCTGCGTTAACACATACACGCCCATTATAAGACAGCATAATAAAGGCAGCAGTGACAACAATTAATGATTGATTTGAATCTAAAAAAATACACAGGGTTCAGCCGATAGCAGGAAGTCTCTCATCCTTTATATTAACCCTTTGTTTTTCATCTTGAAGGCACACGATCTACTGCAGAAGTATAGTAAGAACTTTTAATTGTGCAAAACAGCTCAGTTAGTATTTTGTCAGTAAAAGAAATGTGTTGCATCGTGCGCTCCACCAGAGCTCTTAAATGTCTGTGTGATTTAATCCAACTGGAACCCCTCTGCGTTTCATCTGTTGGCGCTCCACGTTGCAGATGAAAAGTCTGTGTATGCAGTGGCGAAGGGCGCCGTTTCCACCGGCGCGATGAGCTCCACTTCCGTTTGAAAGTGGCTCAGAGACGGTGAGAATGTCCAGACTCTGCAATCTGCTCCTCCAAATAAACACAAACCAGAAATGTTAAAAAGTAAGCAGCACTTCTTTATTCGCCTTTTTAGTTCAAGCCTCTAAAATTGTGTTTTCTTTCAAACGCAGCATGGTCATCGGGTGGTACCTCTGCTCCAACCTGCTACCCTCACTGGGACTTGGGCGAAGAGGGAGTGGTTATGGGTGACGGTTTGGGGGCTCCTGGCGCCTGTGCGTTGACGATGACCTGGATGACGAAGTCCTTCTGGATCTTGGTGTCCTGCAGGCGCGTCTTGTCCGTCAGCAGCTTGCCAGAGAAGAACCAGCGCTGCTGCAGCACGTCGATGTCCTCCTGGGCCTGCAGCTGCTTCTTCAGCTGCCCGATGGTGTCGGCCATGCTGGCGTTGAGGCGCACGTCCTTTCCCGTGGACAGTCGTACCTAACGAGGCAGACGGTTGAACCGGCAAGCTGAAAAATCTAACAATTTTACTTCATGGATTAAAACACAACTGTGTGGAAAACTTTGTTGATATTTCACTAATGTTAACGGGGGAGTTTCGCAATTGTTCCATTAAATAAGGAACACAAAATCACACATGAACCAGTTTGTTGACGTGACAAGTCGGTAAAAAACACATGCAGCGCCATCATCCTGCTATCACCGCCTGACGTCTTTATTTTTTCTGCCAGTAGTAACATCTGGTTGTTGATGTTGTGGCAACAACATCAACAGTTTTGCAAAATACATTAATTTTGATATGGCTGAACAACCACACCACTCTAGCGCAAAAGCTGTATCGAAATAGTTTTGGAAATTGGCATACATCCATTAAGAAAATTTATTTTCATAATTCCAATCAACGACTGCGTATTCAAAAAAAAATGTTGTAAATTTCCACCAAAAAGTCAGAAATTTTGAGATCTCAATTTTTTTTTAAGCAAAAAAGTAAATTTATGACTTTGAAAAGTAGAAAATTTGCTAGAAAAAAAACCCGTCAAGTCTTGAGAAATTTGAAAAAAAAAGTGAAAATTCTACGTTAAAAATGTGAAAATTGTCACCTTTTGGAAATTTTCAGAGTTTCAAAAGTCAAAAGTTTGAACTAAAATTTCCACTTTTTTCGACGTAATTTCAATGTTTTTATTGTAAATTTTCAAACTCAAATTTCCAAATGTTTTCTAGAACAATTCTGAAATTTTTTGGCAGAAATTTAGTTTTTCATCCCCCCATCTACCACAAATTGGAGGATAACGTAGTAGGGCATACTTCGTAGTGCAGTTTTGAGCGGAATTACCTTGAGTTGAAATTCTTTTTTAGATGCTACGGGGGGTTCAGGGCTGTCACTGCGGTCCTCGTCACTGCATTCTGAGATGAGGTTGACAGGGGGCGCTAGGCAGTAGACTGGCAGTTGGTAGCGGTTCCCCAGTTCGTCGTAACATTCAGTCAGAGTCCCTGTGAAAGGACGGGAGAAAACAAACGTCTAAAGTGTGTAAATGTGAGGAATCGTCCCGATGGAGACGGGCCCCACCGTGTGGCAGAGTGATGCTGGCTCCGTCCACTATAGCCTGGGCCAGCTCGTGGTCGCTGCACTCCAGGGCCACGGCGGCGGCCTTCAGGGCGTCCCAAATCTCTTTCCGGCCTTCAAACGCCGGCGCCGTGTCCCAGAACTCGTCTCGCTTGCTTCTCAGCTGTCCCTCCGTCATCGGGTAGTCGCTCTTCCACTTGGGACGGTCTTTTTTCAGCGGCTCGTTCCGTCCTGGGAGAGAGAGAACGATAAACTTTAACAGCAAGAAAACAATATTTATGTAGGATCCCACTGGCTAAAATAATATAAGAAACTTCAATGAACTCTGTTCCAATCATTTCATGTTTGGACAATTTATGCCCTCTGGTTTTGGATGTTGTGCATCTAGAAGGATTTCTGCTCTTTTTTTTTTTACTTTCTAACAGTTGTTAAGATGGGTAGCCATGGCAACAAGTTTTTTTAAAACAACTAAGAGCAGCTGATTAGCATCTTAAAACCTCAAATAATATCTGAACTATGACCCAAGTACCACACAGCCTCCAATTCAAAGAGGAACAGCAAAAGCAAATGAGGTGGATTAGCATTTCTTGCCAATTAGTTGGATGATGTCATCTAAGACATGCTATTGTGGAATAGTGTCTCTGCTGCCTGAATATTGAGCTGCTAACATGTCATGAGATTGTCACACAGCAAGTCTTAAGTCAGAGGCCTCTTCAGATTCATCGACTGCTACTGGAGTATTTTTTGAACTGAATTTAGTTAATTAGGATTTTTGCGGCAAATGAAAGTTTAATGCTATTGTTCTCTGATGCTCCTAAATAAAATCCATTGCAATATCTGTGTGTAATTTAACTTTTTTTTTAAGAAAATGTAGTAGTATAGAATGGATTTGTAATCCTTACAGCATGACGCTGCCACCACCAAGTTTCCCTCCTGCGACTCTTGGCTGATTTATGCTTTTTTTTTTTTTTTTTTTTTTACATGCTTGTCAATTTAGTTGGACACCCATGTCCTGCAGTTGTTTCCTACTTTTTATAATTCCCTGATGACAGACAGTACTTCTAAAAAAAAAAAAAAAAAAAAAAAAAGTTGTATAATCCATTCCCACTTTAGACTTTACGTTCTACAAATATACACTAGTTTCCATCAAATCCCAGTAAAATAAAAACTGTGGTTTGCAGTTGTGGCTCGTCAAAATGTGAAAAACCTCAAGGAGGCACAAATACTTTTTCAAGCCACTCAGCCACATTAGATTCTAACAAGAAAATATTTAAAGAGCCTGAATGAGCTCTGCCCAGTTTCCTATGAACACAATTTGATTGTATTTGCATTTTAGGCCTCAAAAAAAAAAAAAAAAGAAAAAAAGACTTCAGGTTTAGTGTTCAAACATTCGCTCCATTATACCAGGTTGGACATAGTAAGAGAGTGAATAATATCTGATAACTGGACGATTTAGTGAACCTTTGGTGAACAGGATTCACAGGCAGATGTGTGTGCAACGGACATGAACCCACAGAATATGATTCTCATTTTAACAGCAATAAAAATAAATTCAATTAATTAAAAAAAAAAACAAAAACAAAAAAAAACCACCCTACAGGGAAGAGAAATCTGATCTGTCACCAGAGACAGCAAACACTCCCACCACACACCGTCCCAGTCTAAAATTAGCAGGTCCTGCAGAGCTTGCAATATGCATGAAGGATGTGTACCCTACGTGTGTGTGTGTCTGTGTAACCCTACCTGTATCGTCCGCCATCGGTTTCAACACAAAGCGCAGGCACGACTTGGACAGTCTGCTGCTTCCCATTGTTTACTGAAGCCCTAATGAAGTCATACCTTCCTTTGAAAATGTAAATTGTTCCTCAAATTTTTGTCGAAAAACATGGCTTTTGTACTGCAATATCAGAAAGAAAAAGATCTCTGTACCCTTAAATATGAAGTACAACACCTGCTTCAATTAGAGACGGGAGTCACTGGTTGGTGCGTAAAATATAAATCAGAAGAGAGTGAGGTGAAGAGCACTGCCTCTGTTTAGACTATATATGATAACTCAAATTTAAGACTTTTATAAGACTACTATGAATGGAATTTAATACCTACATCTTTAAAAAAATTTACAAACTTCACAGCCAACTGGTGAGAAATTTGCACTTGCCCAAGGTAGACACAACAAAGCTAGCTAGCAAGGATGTGTTAGCAGTCAGTTAGCGGTAGCCTCAACTGTCTTGAGTTAGAGAACCCAAGGACTATGACTGAGTGCAACTCAAACTTTTGCCTGACAGAAAAGTCCCGCAAGGGAAAAAAAAAATAAAAATTTTTTTAAAAATGACACAAGACTAGTCCCATGAAGACAAGATTTAAGACTGGTGATCAAAATGTTAAAAGGTCTACTTTCTTTTAAAATTAATTTAAGACCTTTTAAGACCTTCATTTTCTATCAATAGATTCAACACTTTTTAAGGATGTGCGGAGACCTCAGGTGAGAAATCATCTGTTCACCAGAGTCTGACAATTTTCAGAATGACTGCGCCTCTGATCAAACGTACAAAACCTTTCTGCCCATTTGGTAAACTCACCATACCGAACCACCACCAGACTGCCTGACAACAACTATCTTATAAAAGTGTGGGAGTTGGATCGGTTAGAGTTTCAACGATCGCTTCCAGGAACCGTTGAGACAAACAGAATGTCAACTTTCACCCATTCTGATGAATGTATAGATCCAGAGGCCAAGTTGAAGGATAACAGGAAGTCCTTCTGCCTGCATGTGTTATGAAAGATGCTGGATAATCTACTACTTTAACAAGCACTGCATTAGACAGCTGGAAGAGGCCTCCAAACAAAGAGTAATACACTTTATTGGTGCAGACATGAAAATTTGACAGCAAAAAAAAAAAAAAAAAAATTCCATTTAATTTCAGCTCTGTAAAAAAAAAAAAAAAAAAAGGGTCAAATTTGGTGTATCTCTTTATTTACAGTCGATGTGGTTAGTAGATAAATAAACTGTTTACTCAATGTCTGTGCCGTTGCATTTTGGTTTGTAATTAGAAAGCCACATCAATTTTGGGAGATTGGCCAATACTTACACACACACACATATATATATATATATGTATATATATATATATATATATACACACACACACTTAGAAACTTTTCAGTCAAAAAAAAACAAAAAACCTGTTATGAGCCAAAATAGGAATTGGCAAGTCAGGCTTTTTTCAGAACGGTAACTGATTCGAAAACTGCACCACTAGTAAGAAGCCCTCACAGAGAGCACTCAGCAACAAGCAGAAGAAGAAAAAAGACCTTTCAGAGGCTTTGAAACAAAACCTTACACAAGATCCAAATCTCTCATTTACAGTCATCTAATGTGAATCAGTTTCAGAGCAGTGCCCGGGTCATCTGACGGCGCAGAAGATACTTTACAGGTCATGTTTGTGTTGAAAATGGAGCTCATGTCTGGGTCAGGGAGAACTCCCCACATACATTACATTAGCCCCAACTTCTCTAACACTGCAGTCATGAACTGTTTCTACTATAAATATTGACATAGGGAGATTATTATAGTGCAGACATCACTGTCACTCTAATCAAGTCTTTAAATGGACCCAGCGGTAACACAGACATAATTAGCTACCCTGCTAACTGCACACTTGTTCAGCAAAACTCAATTTGTGTCGTTTAACCTACAGATAAGCACGTTCAATCTATTAAAGCTCAAGTAGAGAAAGTACAAATTATTTGAAATACATTGTTATGCATCAGAACACAATTAAAATGATAGCTGCACTAATTCTACTATTACATTAGTGGTGATTGGCCAATGGATGTGAAATCGGTCTAACCCTAACCCTACCTCCACAGAGGTCTGGAAATCAGCCATTGTCTACTAGGTCATATCTACATGTAGGGCTGTTGTAAACGAATGTTTTAGTAATCGAGTAATCTATTGATTCTTACGATTAATCGGAACAATAAAGTAAAACATTGGTAAATCTAACAGCAGTGTTACTATCGCATATCAATATCAGTCCCATTTTTCACATTTGAGCTACGC